>ML302644.1:0-10015 GCA_005239505.1 Nicotiana paniculata | reverse complement strand
ACGACTGGCGGAATTCCAGTTTAATTGCCATAAAATGCAAAAAAAAATGTAACGTGATCATTTTAAAGAGTTGGTTATGGTTCCTTGGGTCGTATTTGATGTCCTAAACAAATATTATGCGTACCGGTACGAGCTACGTACCAAGGCATCCGGCCTGGACCACGATAGGCGATAATACAAGCACGATTGGCGGAATTCCAGTTTAATTTCCATAAACATCCAAAAAATGTAACTTGCTCATTTCGAAGCATTGTTTATGGTTCCTTGGGTCGTATTTGATGTCACGGATAAATATCATGTGATCCGGTACCGGCTCCGTACCAAGGTGTCCAGCCTGGAGCATGGCAGGCGATTAGTTATGGTTCCTTGGGTCGTATTTGATGTCCCAAAAAAATATCATGTGATTGGGAACCGGCTCCGTACCAAGGCGTCCGGCCTGGACCATGGCAAGCGATAATACGGGCATGACTGGCCGAATTGCAGTTTAATTGTCATAAAATGCAAAAAAAAAAATGTAACTTGATCATTTCGAAGCGTTGGTTATGGTTCCTTGGGTCATATTTGATGTCCCGGACAAATATCATGCGGTCCGGAACCGGCTACGTAACAAGGCCTCCGACTTGGACCACGACAGGCGATAATATAGGCACAATTGGCAGAATTCAAGTTTAATTGCCAAAATGCCAAAAAATATAACTTGATCATTTCAAAGCGTTGGTTATGGTTCCTTGGGCCGTATTTGATGTCCAGGACAAATATCATGTGATCCGGTACCGGCTACGTACCAAGGTGTCCAGCTTGAACCATGGCAGGTGATAATACTGGCAAGACTGGAGGAATTCCAGTTTTATTGCCATAAAATGCCAAAAAATGTAACTTGATCATTTCGAAGCATTGGTTATGGTTCCTAAGGTCGTATTTGATGTCCCGGACAAATATCATGCAATCCGGTACCAGCTCCATACCAAGGCGTCCGGCCGGGGCCATGGCAGGCGATAATACATGCACGACTGGCGGAATTCTAGTTTAACTGTCATAAAATGCAAAAAAATTTAACATGATACCAAGGCGTCCGACCTGGACCACGGGAGGCGATAATACAAGCACGACTGGAGGAATTCCAGTTTAATTTCTAGAAAATGCCAAAAAATGTAACTTGATCATTTCGAAGTGTTGGTTATGGTTTCTTGGGTAGTATTTGGTGTCCCGAAAAAATATTATGCGATCCGGTACTGGCTCCGTACTAAGGCGTCCAACCTGGACCATGGTAGGCGATAATACAACCACGACTGGAGGAATTCTAGTCTAATTGCCATAAAATGCCAAAAAATGTAACTTGATCATTTTGAAGCGTTAGTTATGGTTCCTTGGGTCGTTTTGATGTCCCAGAGAAATATCATGCGATTCAGTACAGGTTCCGTACCAAGGCATCCGGCCGGGACCATGGCAGGCGATAATACAGGCACGACTGGAGGAATTCCAGTTTAATCATCATAAAAGTCAAAACAAATGTAACGTGATCATTTCGAAGCGTTGGTTATGATTCCTTGGGTTGTGGTTGATGTCCCGTACAGATATCATGCGATCCGGTACCAGCTACGTACAAAAGCGTCCGGCCTGGACCATGGCAAGCGATAATACATGCACGACTAGAGGAATTCCAGTTTAATTGCCATAAAATGCCAAAAAATGTAACTTGATCATTTCGAAGCGTTAGTTATGGTTTCTTGGGTCGTATTGATGTACCGGAGAAATATCATGCGATCCGGTACCAGATCCTTCCCAAGGCATTCGGTCGGGACCATGGCAGGCGATAATACAGACACGTCTAGAGGAATTCCTGTTTAATTGCCATAAAATGACAAAAAAATTAACTTGATCATTTTGAAGCGTTGGTTATGGTTCTTTGGGTCGTATTTGATGTCCCGGACAAATATCATGTGATCCGGTACCGGCTCTGTACCAAGGCGTTCGCCCTGGACCATGTCAGGCGNCAAAAATGTAACTTGATCATTTCGAAGCGTTGGTTATGGTTCCTTGGGTAGTATTTGATGTCCCAGAAAAATATCATGCGATCGGGTACCGGCTCCATACCAAGGCGTCCGACCTGGACTATGGCAGGCGATAATACAGGCACGACTGGCGGAATTCTAGTTTAATTGCCATAAAATGCCAAAAAATTTAACTTGATTATTTTGAAGTGTTGGTTATGGTTCTTTGGGTCGTATTTGGTGTCCTGGCCAAATATCTTGCGATCTGGTACCGGCTCCGTACGATGGCGTCCGGCCTGGACCATGGAAGACGATAATACATGCACGACTGGCGGAATTCCAGTTTAATAGCGATAAAATGCCAAAAAATTTAAATTGATCATTTCAAAGCGTTGGTTATGGTTCTTTGGGTCGTATTTGATGTCCCGGACAAATATCATGCGATCTGGTACCGGCTCCGTATCAAGGCATTTGGCCTGGACCATGGCCGACGATAATACGGGCACGACTAGCTAAATTCCAGTTTAACTGCCAAGAAATGCAAAAAAAAAGTAACGTGATCATTTCGAAGCGTTGGTTATGGTTCTTTGGGTTGTGTTTGATGTTCCGGACAAATATTATGTGATCCGATACCGACTACGTACCAAGGCGTCCGTCAGGGACCACGGTAAGCGATAATACACGCACGACTGGCGAAATTCCAGTTTAATTGCCATAAAATGCCAAATAATGTAACTTGATCATTTCGAAGCGATGTTTATGGTTCCTTGGGTATTATTCGATGTCCCGGAAAAATATCATGCGATCCAGTATGGGATCCGTACCAAGCCGTCCGGCCTGGACCATGGTAGGTGATATAGACACCACTGGCGGAATTCCAATTTAATTGCCATAAAATTCAAAAAAATGTAACTTGATCATTTCGAAATGTTAGTTATGGTTCCTTGGGTTGTATTTAATGTCCCGAAAAAATATCATGTGATTCAGTATCGGCTCCATACCAAGGCGTCCGGCCTGGACCGTGGCAGGCGATAATACATGCATGACTAGCGGAATTCCAGTTTAATTGCCATAAAATTCAAAAAAATGTAACTTGATCATTTCGAAATGTTAGTTATGGTTCCTTGGGTTGTATTTAATGTCCCGAAAAAATATCATGTGATTCAGTATCGGCTCCATACCAAGGCGTCCGGCCTGGACCGTGGCAGGCGATAATACATGCATGACTAGCGGAATTCCAGTTTAATTGCCATAAAATGCCAAACAATGTAACTTGATCATTTCAAAGCATTGGTTATGGTTTCTTGGGTCTTATTTTATGTCCCCGACGAATATCATGCGATCCGATACTGGCTCCGTATCAAGGCGTCCAGCTTGGACCATGGCAGGCGATAATACATGCACGACTGGCGGAATTCCAGTTTAATTGCCATAAAATGCCAAACAATGTAACTTGATCATTTCAAAGCATTGGTTATGGTTTCTTGGGTCTTATTTTATGTCCCCGACGAATATCATGCGATCCGATACCGATTCCGTACCAAGGCGTCCGGCCTGGACCATGGCAGGGGATAATATAGGCATGACTGGCGAAATTCCAGTTTAATTGCGATAAAATGCAAAAAAATGTAAATTGATCATTTTGAAGCGTTGGTTACGAATCCTTGGGTCGTATTTGATGTCCCGGAAAAATATCATGTGATCCGGTACCGTCTTTGTACCAAAGCGTCAGGCCTGGACCATGGCAGGCGATAATACAGGCACGACTGGTGGTATTCCAGTTTAACTGCCATAAAATGCAAAAAAATGTAACGTGATCATTTCGAAGCGTTGGTTATGGTTCCTTGAGTCGTATTTGATGTCCCGGAAAAATATCATGCGATCCGATACCGACTACGTACCAAGGCATCCGGACAGGACCACGGGAGGCGATAATATAGGCACCACTGGTGGAATTCTAGTTTAATTGCCAGAAAATGCCAAAAAATGTAATTTTATCATTTCGAAGCATTGGTTAAGGTTCCTTTGGTAGTATTTGATGTCTCGAAAAAATAATAGGCGATCCGGTACTAGCTCCGTACCAAGGCGTCCGGCTTGGACCACGGCAGGCGATAATACATGCAGGATTGGCGGAATTCCAATTTAATTGCCATAAAATGTAAAAAAATGTAACTTGAACATTTCGAAGAGTTGGTTATGGTTCCTTGGGTCGTATTTGATGTCCCGAAAAAATATCATGCGATCCGGCACCGGTAACGTACCAAGGCGTCAGGCCTGGACCATGGCAGGCGATAATACAGGCTCGACTGGCGGAATTCCAGTTTAATTGCCATAAAATGCAAAAAAATTGTAACTTGATCATTTCGAAGCATTGGTTATGGTTCCTTGGATCATATTTTCTGTTCCGAACTAATATCATATGATCCGGTACCGGCTCCATACCAAGGCGTCCGGCCTGGACCATGGCAGGCGATAATACAGGCACGATTGGCGGAATTCGAGTTTAATTTCCATAAAATGCCAAAAATTCTAACTTGATCATTTCGAAGCGTTGGCTATGGTTCCTTGGGTCATATTTCATGTTCCGGAGAAATATCATATGATCCGGTACCGGCTCCGTACCAAGGCATCTGGCATGGACCATGGCAGGCGATAATACCGGCACGACTGGCGGATTTCCAGATTAATTGCAATAAAATGCAAAAAAATGTAAAGTGATCATTTCAAAGCGTTGGTTATGGTTCCTTGGGTCGTAGTTGATGTCCCAAAAAAACATCATGCGATTCAGTACCGGCTCCGTACCAAGCCGTCCGGCCTGGACCATGGTAGGCGATAATACAGGCACCACTAGCGGAATTCCGGTTTAATTGCTATAAAAAGCAAAGAAAATGTAACTTTATCACTTCGAAGCATTAGTTATGGTTCCTTGGGTCGTATTTGATGTCCCGGACAAATATCATGCGATCCGGTACCGGATCCGTACTAAGGCGTCTGGCCGGGACCATGGCAGGCTATAATACAGGCACAACTGGCGGAATTCTAGTTTAATTGCCATAAAATGCAAAAAAAATTTAACGTGATCATTTTGAAGAGTTGGTTATGGTTCCTTGGGTAATATTTTATGTCCCGAACAAATATTATGCGAACCGGTACGACCTACGTACCAAGGCGTACGGCCTGGACCACGACAGGCGATAATACAGGCACGACTGGCGGAATTCCAGTTAAATTGCCATAAACGTCCAAAAATGTAACTTTATCATTTCGAAGCATTGGTTATGGTTCCTTGGGTCGTATTTGATGTCACGAATAAATATCATGTGATCCGGTACCGGCTCCGTACCGAGGCGTCAAGCCTGGAGCATGGCAGGCGATAATACAAGCACGACTGGCGGAATTCCAGTTTTATTGCCATAAAATGCCAAAAAATTTAACTTTATTTTTTCGAAGCGTTAGTTATGGTTCCTTGGGTCGTATTTGATGTCCCTAAAAAATATCATGTGATCCGGAACCGGCTCCGTACCAAGGCGTCCGACCTGGACCATGGCAAGCGATAATACGGGCACGACTAGCCGAATTGTAGTTTAATTGTCATAAAATGCAAAAAAAAAAAATGGAACTTGATCATTTCGAAGCGTTTGTTATGGTTCCTTGGGTCATATTTGATGTCCCGGACAAATATCATGCGGTCTGGAACCGGCTACGTAACAAGGCGTCTGGCCTGGACCACGACTAGCGATAATATAGGCACGATTGGCAGAATTCTAGTTTAATTGCAAAAATGCCAAAAACATATAACTTGATAATTTCAAAGCGTTGGTTATGGTTCCTTGGGCTGTATTTGATGTCCAGGAAAAATATCATGAGATCCGGTACCGGCTACGTCCCAAGGCGTCCAGCCTGAACCATGGCAGGTGATAATACTGGCAAGACTGGAGGAATTCCAGTTTTATTGCCATAAAATGCCAAAAAATGTAACTTGATCATTTCGAAGCGTTGGTTATGGTTCCTTGGGTCGTATTTGATGTCCCGGACAAATATCATGTGATCCGGTATCGGCTTCGTACCAAGGCATCCGACTGGGACCATGGCAGGCGATAATACAGGCACGACTTACGGAATTCCAGTTTAATTGCCATAAAATCTGAAAAAATGTAACTTGATCATTTCGAAGCGTTAAATATGGTTCCTTGGGTTGTATTTGATGTCCCGGACAAATATCATGCAATCCGGTACTGGTTCCATACCAAGGCGTCCGGCTTGGACAATGGCAGTCTATAATACAGGCACGACTGGTGGAATTCCTTTCTAATTGCCAGAAAATGCAAAAACAATGTAACGTGATCATTACGGAGCATTGGTTATGGTTCCTTGGGTCTTGTTTGATGTCCCAGATAAATATCATGCGATCCAATACCGACTACATACCAAGGCGTCCGGCATGGACCACGTCAGGAGATAATTCAAGCACGACTGGCAGAATTCCAGGTTAATTGCCATAAAATGCCAAAAAGTGGAACTTGATCATTTCGAAGCGTTAGTTATGGTTCCTTGGGTCGTATCTGATGTCCCTGGAAAATATCATGCGATCTGAAACCAGAACCGTACTAAANGTAACTTGATCATTTCGAACCGTTAGTTATGGTTCCTTGGGTCGTATGTGATGTCCCTGGCATATATCATGCGATCCGAAACCGGAACCGTACTAAGGCGTCTGGCCGGGACCATGGCAGGCGTAAATACAGGCACGACTGGCGGAATTCCAATTTAATTGCCATAAAATGCAAAAACAAATGTAACGTGATATTTTTGAACCGTTGGTTATGGTTCCTTGGGCCGTATTTAATGTACCAGACAAATATTATGTGATCCAATACTGGCTACGTACCAAGGCGTCCGGCCTGGACCACGACATGTGATAATACAGGCACGACTGGCGGAAATCCAGTTTAATTGCCATAAAATGCCAAAAAATGTAACTTGATCATTTCGAAGCGTTGGTCATGGTTCCTTGGGTCGTATTAGATGTCCCGGACAAATATGATGCGATCCGGTACCGGCTTCGTACGAAGGTGTCCGGCCACGACCATAGGAGGCGATAATAACGACTAGCGAAATTCTAGTTTAATTTTCATAAAATGCCAAAAAATGTAACTTGATCATTTAGAACCGTTAGTTATGGTTCCTTGGGTTGTATTTGATGTCCCAGAAAAATATCATATGATCCGGTACCGGCTCCGTACCAAAGCGCCCGGCCTGGACCATGGCAGGCGATAAAACATGCACGACTGGCGGAATTCCTGTTTAATTGCCAGAAAATGCCAAAAAATATAACTTAATCATTTCGAAGTGTTGGTTATGGTTCCTTGGATCGTATTTGATTTCCCGTACAAATATCATGCGATCCGGTAACAGCTCCGTACCAAGGCGTCCGGCCTGGACCATGCCAGGCGATAATACAGGCCTGACTGGTGGAATTCCAATGTAATTGCCATAAAATGCCAAAAATGTAACTTGATCATTTTGAAGCATTAGTTATGGTTGTTTGAGTGGTATTTGATGTCCTGAACAAATATCATGCGATCCGGTACCGACTCCGTACCAAGGCGTCCGACCTGGACCATGGCAGGCGATAATTCAGGCACGACTGGCGGAATTCCAGTTTAATCGCCATAAAATGCCAAAAAATGTAACTTTGTCATTTCGAAGCGTTAGTTATGGTTCCTTGTGTCATATTTGATGTCTAACAAATACCATACCATCCGGTACTAGCTCCGTACAAAGGCATCCGGCCTGGACCATGGCAAGCGATAATGCAGGCATGTCTGGCGGAATTCCAAATTAATTGCCATAAAATGCCAAACAATGTAACTTGATCATTTCGAAGCGTTGGTTATGGTTCCTTGGGTCGTATTTGATGTTCCGGACAAATATCATGCGATCCGGTACCGGCTCCGTATAAAGGCGTCCGGCCTGGACCATGACAGGCGATAATACAGGCACGCATGGCGGAATTCAAGTTTAATTGCCATAAAATTCCAAAAATCTTAGCTGGTCATTTTGAAGCGTTGGTTATGGTTCCTTGGGTCATATTTGATGTCCCAGACAAATATCATGCGATCCGGTACCGGCTCCGTACCAAGGCGCCCGGCCTGGACCATGGCAGGCGATAATACAGGTACGACTAGCAGAATTCCAGTTTAATTTCCATAAAATGCCAAAAAATTTAACTTGATCAGTTCAAATCATTAGTTATGGTTCCTTGGGTCGTATTTCAAATCTGGGACAAATATCATGCAATCCGGTACCGACTCCGTACCAAGGCGTCTGGCCTGGACCATGGTAGGCCATAATACAGGCATGACTGGCGGAATTCCACTTTAATTACCATAAAATGCCAAAAAATTTAACTTGATCAGTTCAAATCATTAGTTATGGTTCCTTGGGTCGTATTTGATGTCGTGGAAAAATATCATGCGATCCGGTACCGGCTACGTACTAAGGTGTACGGCCTGGACCATGGTAGGCCATAATACAGGCATGACTGGCGGAATTCCACTTTAATTACCATAAAATGCCAAAAATATAACATTATCATTTCGAAGCATTAGGTATGGTTCCTTGTGTCATATTTGATGTCCCAGACAAATATCATACGATTCGGTACTAGCTCCGTACCAAGGCGTCTGGCCTGGACCATGGCAGGCGATAATACAAGCACGATTGACGGAATTCCAGTTTAATTGCCATAAAATGCCAAAAAAGTAACATGATCATTTTGAAGCGTTAGTTATGGTTCCTTGTGTCGTATTTGATGTCTCGAAAAAATATCATGCGATCCGGTACCGACTCCGTACAAGGGCGTTTGGCCTAGACCATGGCAGGCGATAATACATATACGACTGGCAGATTCCAGTTTAATTTCCATAAAATGCAAAAATTTAACTTCATCATTCCAAAGCGTTGGTTATGGTTCCTTGGGTCGTATTTGATATCTCGGACAAATATCATGCAATCCAGTACCGGCTCTGTACCAAAGCGTCCGGCCTGGACCATGGCAGGCGATACTTTAGGCACGACTAGCGGAATTCCAGTTTAATTGCCATAAAATGCCAAAAAATGTAACTTGATCATTTTTAAGCGTTGGTTATGGTTCCTTGGGTCGTATTTGATGTCCCGAACAAATATCATGCGGTTCAGTACTAGCTCTGTACCAAGGCGTTTGGCCTGGACCATGGCAGGCGATATTACAAGCACGATTGACCGAATTCCAGTTTAATTGCCATAAAATGCCAAAAATGTAACTTGATCATTTTAAAGCGTTAGTTATGGTTCCTTGTGTATTATTTGATGTCCGGTACAAATATCCTGCGATCCTACATATTTGCTGTTCCGTACTAATATCATGCGATCCGGTACCGGCTCCATACCAAGGCGTCCGGCCTGGACCATGGCAGGCGATAATACAGGCACCACTAGCGGAATTCCAGTTTAATTGCCATAAAATGCAAAAAAATGTAAAGTGATCATTTCAAAGCGTTGGTTATGGTTCCTTGGGTCGTAGTTGATGTCCCACAGAAATATCATGCGATTCAGTACCGGCTCCGTACCAAGCCGTCCGGCCTGGACCATGGCAGGCGATAATACAGGCACCACTAGCGGAATTCCAGTTTAATTGCCATAAAATGCAAAAAAATGTAAAGTGATCATTTCAAAGCATTAGTTATGGTTCCTTGGGTCGTATTTGAAATATGGGACAAATATCATGCAATCCGGTACCGACTTCGTACCAAGGCGTCTGGCCTGGACCATGGCAGGCGATAATACAGGCACGACTGGCGGAATTCCTGTTTAATTGCCATAAAATGCAAAAACGTGTAACGTGATCATATCGAAGCATTGGTTATGGTTCCTTGGGTCGTATTTGATGTCGTGGAAAAGTATCATGCGATCCGGTACCAGCTACGTACTAAGGCGTACGGCCTGGACCATGGCAGACGATAATACAGGCACGACTGGCGGAA
>ML302640.1:0-46304 GCA_005239505.1 Nicotiana paniculata | reverse complement strand
TAATACCCCAGATTATATTTGCAACGCCCGCTTAGTCTTTTATAAGACATAGTTGAGCATGATGAAATCTTGGCGCCGTTGCCGGGAATTAACAGTGTTATCAATTGAGTTGGAAGAAATACAAAATTCTGAAATATAGTCAATTTTCTTCAAATTTTCGTTTATACATTGAAAGCTTAAAGTTTGCTAACGTGTTGCAGGTGCATGCCTAGAAACTCATCGAGAACTGGGGAAGTAATTGAAGCCTTATCAGACCCCGAGAAAGTTNGGAACAATAATGGGGATGATGTGGTAGACCCAGTCGCTCAAATAGGGGCAGAGGCTCCTTTATATGACTGGGCATAACCCACAACTGAGAATTTGCCCACTGCGATACTGGTCCCTCAGATACAGGTCGAGTCCTTCCAGATAACAAATAATATGCTGCACTTATTGCAGAACAAGGAACTATTCTCAGGGTCATACAGCGAAGACCCCCAGCAGCATTTGAAAAACTTCCTGTCAATTTGCAAAACACAGAGGCAGTCAAACGTCACTCAGGAGGCAATTAAACTGTTGTTGTTTCCTTTCTCAGCGACTGGCGCTACCCAGACTTGGCTAAACTCACTCCCCATCAATTCCATTACCACATGGGAGGAGTTAGTTAAGCAGTTCGTGAACAAGTTTCATCCACCTAACAAATCGATGAAATCTTGAGCTTCAGACAGAAACCAGTTGAAACCTTGCAAGAGACATGGGAACGATTTAAGGGGATGCTGGTTATCTGTCCAATCATGGTATTCCAGAGCAGATGTTGGGGCAGCATTTTTATATGGGTTTGGCTGATACTCTTAAAGCAAATGTTGATGCTTCGGCTGGTGCAGCATTCTTGAGAAAAACGTGGAGAGAAAGTCATATCCTACTTGATAAAATGGCACAAAATTCAGGATGGACAACCAGGAATGCACCTATTACTCATGTAGCTCACTCAGTGCCATTAGATCCATCCAATACTATTGCAGAGAACGTGGCCACCTTGATAACACAGATGAGCATACTAACTAAGAAGGTGGAGGAATCAGGACAAAAGCAGAAGGTACACATCGTTGACACAACCAATGGGGGCTTATGCACATCTTGCATTAGTCAACCACTGGTAATCACTGGAATGCAGACTGTCATCACCCTCCTTATCCAAAAAATATGAATTATGTGTCAAATTGTGGAAGACAGAGACAAGGGGGGCAGAACTGGGGTCAGCAAGTTCAATCATATAGACCATCCCACCAACAAAAGTTAGAAATTTGAAGGTTTTTGAGAAGTTTGACCGGAAGTAAAATTTTGATATCGGGGTCAGATTTCGATTCTGGAAGCTGGAGTAGGTCTGTAGCGTCGAATATGACTTGTGTGCAAAATTTAAGGTCAATCAGGCGTGATTTGATATGTTTTGGCATCGAACATAGAAGTTTAAAGTTCTAAAGTTCATTAAGCTTGAATTGGGGTGCGATTCATGATTTTGATGTTATTTGATGTAATTTGAGGCCTCGGGCAAGTCCGTGTTATTTTATGGGATTGGTTGGTGTGATTGGACGGGGCCTCGGGTGTGTTTCGGGATGGTTTTAGATCATTTCGGGTTGTATTACAATAGCTGATGCTGGTGTCTGGTGTTGTTCTTCGCGTTCGCGAGGATCCTCTAGCGTTCGCAAAGAAGGATTTGGCTTCTGGGATTTTGTTCTTCACGTTCGCGAAGAGATTCTCGCATTTGCGAAGAAGAAAATCACTGTTACGAAGGTCTAACTTCGGTGGCTCATATCTCACAATCTATAAGGAATATGGAGATAATCCAAAAACTAAAGTTGTAGCCCTTTGAGTCTAATTTTAACAAAAATAAACCATTTAGCATTTGGATTTTTGTAAAACAAGTTATGACTGGTAGACTATAGCTTATCTGGGAAGATAAAGAAGAAATTTGTGTTGCACAAGACTGATTTTGGAAGCTTACATCTCAAAATATATAAGGAATTGGGAGATGACCAAAACTTAAAAGTTGTAGATCTTGGTGATTATTTTTCAAAACATTAAACCATTTATCATTTGGAGTTTTGTACAAAATGTTATGACCATTATACTAGAGGCTATCTGAGAAGAGTTTGGAAATGGCTTTTGAGAATTTTGTTCATCGCGAACGCGATGTGGGGCTCGCGAACAGGATGAAGGGTCGCCTGGGAAGTGTATAAGTTTGCAAAAATGTTTTGTCTCATTTCATCTCATTTCCTCCATGGGATCCAACCTAGGAGAGATTTTGGAGCTCCATCTTCATCATCCATGTCAAGATAAGTGATTCCCACATATTGCAACCTAAATACTTGGATTATATATATTTTTTGACATAGAAATTCATGAAAAATGAGTGAAAACTTGAGGTTTTGGTAAAAAACTTAGAAATTGGTATTTTTGAATTTTGACCACGAATTTGGGAATGAAATTGAGAATAAATAATATATTTGAGTTCATGATGTTATGTGTAATGTTTATCTTCGAAAAGTTTTTGAAATCCGCTCACGTGGGCCCGATGGTTGATTTTATCGAATTTTCGAGCGGAGTTGGAAATTATTGTAAATTGAATTATAATAAGTAGTGGAGTATATATTTATAGATTTGAACATTTGTTGACTAGTTTTCGAGCATTGGGCATCGGTTTGAGTTGTTGGAAAGGCTTGGGAGCCGGCTATGGAACTTCGGAGCGAGGTAAATCTCCTTTCTAACTTGTAAGATGGAATTAACCCCATAGGTAAACTAAATTATAATATGATTCTATTTTTGGGGGCTACGTACGCACGAGGTGACGAGAGTCCGTGCGTAGCTACTAACTATTCCTATGTCCGAGTAGGCTTACATCATACCTTGTTGATATTGTTACCGATTTATGTTTATTGTTTGCCTTGAGAAGTTGCGGGATTGAGTTTGCTTACTAAATGTTTTGAAAGGAGTTGAAAGTGTTAATTGGGATCTTAAAGGTTTTCATTTGAATTTCATATTTTGAAAAGAATGGAAGAATACTATAATAACTTAAGAAATCTATGTGTAACTGCATCGCATGTATGATTCGCGAGCGGGGTAATTATTTTAAATTTATATTTGACCACGTCGCATGTATGATTCATGAGCGGGGTAATTCTTTTAAATTTATATTTGATCGCGTCGCATGTATGATTTGTGAGCGGAGTAATATATGCATCTATGGTTCGTGTTGTTTGACCCTTGGCAGTGCACATTTTACGTTTATGTTGGATCGGGCCGAACGTCATCGATGATATTTGTGTGTGATTATATGTTTTACTAGATGAGCAGGACCCAATAATTTCTGTTAGCCTGTAGTTACATCCACCGAAGACATATATTGAAATTTAAACCTAAACGGAAATAAATGTTTCAGAATAACCATAATACCACACACACATAAGCACAGTTCTAATTTTTATAGTGTATGACATAAAAGGCTACATAATACATTCGAGTATATAATACAATTTCACAATCTGTGAATTTAAGAACAGTGAATTTTTCTCCCATCTTCAAATCACATTCCTTAAGATAACCGTACAAATGACATTCCTGTCGACTTGTTCATACGCAAATTCTCCAAAAGAGTTCCATTTTCAAATTACTCCAACAAAATTAGGATCGAGACATGCACCAGTGTGTTAAATTTTAACACATTTACATGAGATGTATAAATGAGACGTGTAAATAACAATAAATTCCTGAAGAGAAAGCATAGTAATATACAGGCATAGAATTGAAGCACGGTCCCATCACTAAATAGCCAATTTAACATATCGAAACAAAAGAAGCAATTTCATAACATGTGAATTCACGCATAGAAAAATTTGCTCTCTTCTATAAAACTATTTCGTGTATGCTTGTTCATCCACACTATCCTGGAGAAGCTACGTCCTGAAATCAATCTACAATAATTTAAGGATGAGACATATCATATCAAAAGTGAAAACTTGAGAAAAACTGTTGGAGTTGATGCAAAAACACATCGGTCATGAGTCTTGAACTTTTGACTTGGCTAAAAGTTGTTACCTGTAGATATAAGTCGAGTTAAAAGGTTAGTGGGTTTTGTTCCACCTAAGTATATGACGTGGAGGACCATTAGTAGTATGAGTATATGTGGTCCAAAAAATAGATAGTGGAGGTCTGATTGCTACCAAAACTTAACGCGGGGCTAAACGTGGTCTTTTTCGGATAGTTTAAGGGCGATTTTGGCCCTTTTCCGAAATGATAATAATACACGAATAACCAGGTTCTTCATCCAATAGCATATGAGCTATAACAAGATGAAAATTTTTGGGTATAATTGTTATTCTCTCCACTGTAATACCAAATCTCTATTGTAACACCAAGAGTACTTTCTAGATGTTCCACTTCCATGTTGTCCAGGAAAAATCTTTAGGTTATATTGGAATAAAAAGACAAATACGTTAAAGGTGATCTCAAGCATAAAAACGTTTAGAAAGAATGTTGGACTTGAGGAGCATACATTTCAAGAGATACATGTCACAAAAAAATATAATACTTAATTTAGTAGTTACTTCACATAAATTAACAAGCGGTAACAACAAAAATAACTAAATAGATAGCTAAGACAAATCAATCATCATAAGCCTTGCTGCAAAATTTGGCACAGGACATCTAATGATGGGGGAGTCTTATGCGGAAAGCTTTGAGAACAAATTTGTAAAAGATACATTATTATAATGAAAATTATCGGTGGCAATATAGTGAGATTCACATTGAAATTGAGGATAATGCTTCTTAGCGTGCCTACTTATTGATATTAAGAAAAGGCTGAAGCAGAGTAGCAGGTTGCTGCTTATAAATTTGGTGACTTAGTATCTGAGCCTTTATAATAATTAGTGAAGAATAAACCTATGTGGTTAGTTAATAACGCCCTATCAATTACCATTCCATGCATAAAAAGGAAGCATTTTTACTATACTGATGCTAACTCAATAGTTTAAGTTCTTTGCTAGAAGAGGAGCCTCCTCCACTAAAGTAGGCTCATGGCTCATGAAATTTCTAATAGGTTCTCCAAGTCTATAAATAATTTAGTTTGCTGGGTCGATATAGATCACAAAGAAGACATCTTCTAGCATGGTGCATATCCTAAGAGTTTATGAGCAAATGATATTTATCATAATCCGAGATCAAACAATAGTAATATACACACACGAACTTGTGCAAAAATACTTTTTTCTATCAAAGAGGGCTACTAAAGATATTGGTACTATTTTTCACTTACAGTCAGAAGATCCACCAAAATATGAATCTGTATTTGAAAGAAAAGAATTTTTTTTATGTTTACTTGCTATTTCTAACATGGTTTGAATAAGCTTGGTACATACGCATCGTTCATAAATCTTGTAAAGTTCATAACTTTATTTTTTCGTAAAACGAGCTTCTCAGCGGGGAACTGAAAGTAAGATTCTATTATTTTTCTAGAATTATTCATTCAAGGATTAAATATCGATATATTTTTATCTATCATAAAAGATTACAACGATAAGAACTACTCCTCAATTCCAAACAAGAAATAAAAAAATAATTAATAATAAGATTTACTTTACGAGAGAAGAAGCATATTTTTTTGTAGTGCCAGACCAAAACCTAACATGCCAGTTAATAACATATTATACCTAAAACAAAAATAAAACCACAATCTAAAGAAAATAAAAAATAAATGATGTTATATTTTCATAGTACTTCTTTAAAATCTTATCATAGTTCAATACAAAGATCCTATTTATGTGGACAAAAATCTTCCGCACAAATTTAAAAGCAAAATAGCCAAATAGCAAAAGAGAGGCAAAAACCAAAACAAATCCAATAAAGATAGACCGAAAAATAGAAAGAACGAAAACAAAGGAACGAAATTTGAGCAAAAATTAAAAAGTAAACATACGAGGATAAGAAGATGAAGAGAAGAGTTGTTGTTGGTGCATTTGTTTTCTTTTTTCCAGTTAGAAATGAGAATGAAAAATCGGATTCTTCTAGAGTTTCATTTAACAATTAATGACGCAATTACTGTTATGCCCTTAAAAGAAGCTAAAATTGCAAAGTTGCCATTGGTCGACCATCATCTCTCTTCTATATAATAGAAAAAATAAAGAAGTAATTTAGGCTCTTAAACATGGTAAAGGCTTGTTCAGTTATTTCTTGTTTTGAGTCTTATTGTTGTATATCATGTTTAATTAGAATTTCATATTATTATATTGTTGGCACTTAGTAAGTGTCGAAGGCGACTCCTCGTCACTACCTCTTCGAGGTTAGGCGGGATACTTACTGAGTACGCGTTGATTTACACACTCATACTATACTTGTTGCACATTTTTTGTGCAGGAGCATTTATGATTAGCGGCCTTGTAAGAGCAGAGGCGTGTATGCATGCGGAGACTATGGTGGTTGCATCTTATGAGACAATCTGCAGCCAACAGAGTCTCCTTCAGAGTTCTTGTATTTTTCTTTTCTGTCCAAATTTTGTATTCCGAACAGTTATTGTATTTATTTCACTTCCTAATAAATGCTCATGTACTTGTGACACTAGGTTCTGAGATAATTAGGGGATATTAAGTATTGAAATTGAGAAAATATCATTATCATTCTGTAAAGTTCACCTTTGCTAGTTAAATTGAAGGAAAGTCATGATTTCAAAAATATTAAAATGAGAAGTTAATTAATCGTTTAGTGTTGGCTTGTCTGACAGTGGTGTCCGGCGCCATCACGACCTTTAACGATTTTGGGTCGTGACAGCTGTATTTTATTTTATATTCCTAGTTAATGTTCATGCACTTGTGACACCGGGTTTTGGGATGATTATTGGTTGTTCTGTATTGAAATTTTTAAAAATATCATTGTTTACTCTATTATTTCATCTTTTACTATTTAATTGAAGGAAATATAATTTTAAAATTATTAAAGTAAGAACCAAATTAAGTATTTATATTTGGCTTGCCTGATAGCAGTATTCGATGCCATCACGACCTTTAATGGGTTTTGGGGCATGACATGTAGCTAAATGAATATTTTTGCTTCAAATTACCCACACAACAAAAATAATTAGCTTAACAATTACATATATATAACATAATATTTAATTATCTATCACTAACATTATTGTTCATGTAAATTTTTATATAATTTTCATATATCTAGATACATTTAGAATTACTAATTTAATAGAGTTAATATCTATGTTCAATTGGAAAACTAATTATATTATATTTCTTATTAAATAAGCGTATTTTATAATTTCCAATTTTTTAAAAAAAACGAGGAAAGTATATCTAACTAATGATGAAATAATCAATTATATAGTAGAATTGAAACAACCATAATGTTGTAACACTTAAATTCTATAGAAAATTATTTATATTAATGTATACAATTATAGATTATAATGATATGGTCCATTACTATCTCAAAAACTTATTAATTATCATACATTAAACTGTATACTAAATGTAAAAATTGAGATCATAATATGATTCGAAAGCGAAGACCTCTCTTATGACTATTATTTTATATTTTATAATACTTACGTAAATTTAATACTTTTAGTTTTAACTAGTGTATCACAATCAAAAAACAAATAAAGTATTACTTGTAAACTTCAAATATAATTAAAAAATAATGGAATTATTTCTAATTAATGTGTGAATAAGTAATTATATAGTAGAATTTAAACGACTATAAACTTGTGCCACTTATATTGTATAGTAAATTATATATATTTAATCTACACAATAAATTACTTTATAATGATATGGTCTTTACTATTTTAGTAACTTATTGATGATCGTAAATCAAATTATAAATCAAATCTAAGAATTGAGAATTTAATATGATTCGGACGGGGATCATGTTTCTCTTGTGACTAGTATTTTATATTTTATTACATAATTTTGATATTATTAGTTTTATTTGAAAAAGGTAAATAATTCAATATCATTGATATAAGAGTGTAAAACAAAACTAACTAGTATATTATAATTCAATAATTAGTTGTGAGTTTCAAATATAATCAAACAAATATGCAATAATATTTAATTAAATTTTAATATATGAACACATGAGATTTTAAAAGCTATGTGTTTGTATTTCTATGTTTCTACGTCGATCACTAATTATATTCAATTTAAATAAGTTTAAAAGTTATTGATTGAATGGTCTAATACTATTTCAATAATTTAATAATTATCATTAATGTATTAAAAAACTAAAAATTCAGAAGCTAATATAATTGAAATATGAGATATAGCAAATCTAAAATCAAATAGGTCACACAAAATTGTAAAGATTATTTTTATGCAAATAACTGTTTTTTTCTATCTTGCTTAATGTAAATTTATAATTTTTCTTTTTGCGTAGGTAATTTTCTTACATGTATTTGTTTTGTTATTTAATTTATTTGCATTTATAGATTTTCCTACATCACCGAAAAAGTAGTACACTTTGTATTTTGATTTGAGTAAAAAAAAAAAAGCAACAATAGTAGTGTAGGCATACAAAATTCATTGAATTTAAATTCAATAAAATAATTTGGACTATACTTTAAATTAAATATATTTGGTCCAAATAAATATTATGGGCTAATATAATTGGACTAATTCTATATGTCCAATTTATATGGACTAAATAAATAAGTCTTAATCCATTGGGCTAGCCCATTTAATTAGGCTACAAGCAATGAGCCAAATTCATTAGGCCCAAGATGTCATCTTCCTAGAGGCCCGATTTGGTGCCACGTGTCAAATGACGTGGCATGCCAAATCAAACGAAAGAGCCAATAGGATTATGTCACGTGTCAAAATGACAAGGCATGCCAAGTCACATTAAAAGGCCAATGAAACCGCGCCACATGCGCAAGTGACATATTCTGACCAATGAAATGCGGCTTTTTCACACTTCAATTTGAGAGTAATCTCTCTGATAGTCGGGCTACATTGAGAGTAATCTCTCCAATAGTCGGGTCATCTTGAGAGTAATCTCTTCGATTTTCGGGCCACCTTGAGAGTAATCTCTCCGATATTCGGGTGGGGATGAGTACCTATCCCTTCACATCCTAAGATACCCTTCTTCATACGTGGATCATCTCGTTAAGCAAGAACATATTCTTCTTATTTTACCTATAAAAAGACAATAGAATAAAGAAAGCACGAGAAAAGAAGAAGAAATTACCTTCGCGTCAATGCTTTCAAGTCGTCATAAGTAGACTCAAAGTGATTTGCAAACGCTGAAAGTGAAACTAATAGAACAAAGAGTATTGTATTTATAGAAGACATGGGGCAGATCTTGAAGGTGAATTATCGATATGGGATTATGTATTTTGCATTCCGGATAAGATTCGACTACTGCAGGAATCCAAAGGCAACTCAAATTACTAATCAGAATTGAAATGCACACATGAAGTTATCTAATCATTACAATAAGGAGGGAATTAGTTTCCTAATGAGAAATGGAGAAGCATTCTTCCGGCGACGAATTGTGGCGTGGTTAATTTGAAAGTCTAAACCAATTAAAAATTGGTGCTGGACATTAAATTTGACCATTGGAATTTGATAGTAAAATAGATTCCTAATAGAAAAGGAAAAGTTGGCTAGTAACTTTATGGATGACAGAATGCCACGTGAAAATTAAGGTTTTGTATATATTCAAAGTTAATCATGGCAACTGTTAAATTCAAGTGCCTACAGTTGAAGCCAACATATATATATATATATATGCCACGTGATTTTTCATATGAGTTAGATATTTCAAGCCTTGTCTTTAATAGACAAAATATATACCCTGATAAATTTTGAAGTATGGGGCATTTATAGGTATACAAAATTTATTAGATTTAAATTCAATAAAAAATAATTTGGACTATACTTTAAATTAAATGTACTTTGGTCCAAATAAATATTATTGGCTAATATAACTGGATTAATTCTATCTGTCCAATTTATATGGGTTAAATAAATAAGTCTTGATCCATTATGCTAGACCATTTTATTAGGCTACAAGTAATGAGCCCAATTCATTAGGACCAAGATGTCATCTTCCTAGAGGCCCAATTTGGTGCCACGTGTCAAATGACGTGGCACGCCGAGTCAAACGGAAGAGCCAATAGAATCATGACACGTGTCAAAATGACAATGCATGCCAAGTCACATTAAAAGACCAATGAAATCGCGCCACATGTGCAAGTGACATGTTCTGGCCAATCAAATGCGGCCGTGTCATACTTCAATTTGATTGGTCGGAAAGAGTTTGTTCTTACCATAACTCTTCCCTCCCACAACTATAAATAGGGGTCTTCATAACCCAGGAAAGACACCAGAAATTATAGCAGGAAGCAAGAAAGAGCTCGTGGATCAAACGTAGTGTAACGACCCGACCGATCGTTTTGTGTTCTAGGACCGCGTGCCCCTAAATCAGACTCCCCGTAGTTGCTTTTACTGATTTATGACTTGCGAGGACGGGTGGCTTGAGGTTTGGGGGAGATTGGAATGGTGTAGGAACACTTAGTTCCTTAAGGTTGGCCTTAAAGGCCAAGTTTGACTTCAGTCAATATTTTTAGTGAACGACCCCGGAATCGAGATTCAAAGATTCCGGTAGGTTTGTATGATGATTTCAGGCTTGGGCGTTTGTTCGGAACGGGTTTTGGATGACCCGGGAGTGTTTTGACGCTAAATAGTGAAATAAGAATTTTCTTTAGTTCAAATTGAGGTTTGGAACGTGTTTTTGTGTTATCGAGATCCAAACAGAATTCTGAGACCAGGAATAGTTCTGTTATGTCATTTATGACTTGCTCGTAAAATTTGGTGTCATTCCGAGTAGTATAGATAGGTTCGGTGTATTGAAAGCGAATTCAAGAACTTGAAGTTCTTAAGTTTGATCCAATAGGTTCTGGGGTATGATTTTTTGATTTAGCATTATTGCGGACGTTCAAAAGGCTCGAGCCAGTCCGTATTATGATTTAGGACTTGTTGGTATGTTTGGACGAGGTCTCGGGTGGGCCCAGATGTCATTCGGGCATCGAGCGAGGCAAAACCCGGCCTTAAATGACTGCTGGTGCACCAGATCTGGTGCGACCGCACCTGCGGAGGTCAAGTCGCAGATGCGAGACCGCTTCTGCGGTCCCAGTCTCGCAGGTGCGACTCCTGAGGGAGTTGCCCATTTCCGCAGATGCAGACCCCTTTCCACAGAAGCGGAGCCACAGGTGCGGACTCCGCTCCACACGTGCGAAGCCAGGCCCCTTCCCCTTCTCCACAAGTGCGGTCCTCGAGCCACAGGTGCGGAAAACTTGTAGGTAGTGAGTTTCATTTTAAATACGGGACTTAGTCATTTTTGAATATTATTCTTCTTCTTTGGGCGATTTTGAGAGTATGCAAGGAGGGTATTCGACTAGCTACTGTGAGGTAAGTAATTCCTACTATAAATTTATATTTATACTGGAATTATTAGGTAGATTAACACAACAATTAGTAGAAATGATGCGTTAGAGTAAAAACCTAGGTTTTTGACAAAAATGAGAAATTACCAAGAAATTTGTTAAGGAATCAAATAAAAACTATATAATATTGATCCTTAGGCCATGGGTGATAGTTTCCTTCAAAAATTTCCGAAATTCGAGCATGTGGGCCTGGAGGTGTATTTTAGGATTTTCCCAATTTAGGTTGAAATGGTCATTTAAGTAGGAGAATTAAGGACTTTGGAGTATATGCTGATTTGTTTATGCAATATTTGACTAGTTTCGAGTCCTTGGGCGACGAATTTGGAGTTCGGGTGAATTCTTGACCCGGGAAGTAGACTTGACGCGAGGTAAGTCTCCTTTCTAACCCTGTAAGAGGGAATTTTCCCTATAGATGAATTAAATGATTATGTGTTATTGGTGTGGGGGACTACGTAGGTGCGAGGTGACGAGAGCCCGTGCGTAGTGACTATTATTGTTATGTCCGGGTAGATAGGCCCACACCATGCCATGTGAATTCCATTAACTTGAGTTATATGCTTTGTAACTTCATTGTATGCAACTTTGTTTTAAGAAAATCGAGAATTTGATGTTTTAAAAAGAATTGTTATTTGAAAAGGATTGAAAGAAAGATGTTGTGTTTGCATGCGACCGCTTCACAATTTATATCCCGCGAGCGGAGTGATTCTTTCCCCTACTCTCATGGGAGCGGGCCGTACGCCACGGCAGGTTGATAGATGCATCTATGGTTCCACCGTTCGACCCTTCGACAGTGCACATTTATTATTATTATGTTGGCCCAGGTCGGATGTCCTTATTCCACTATGTGCATGCTATTTGCCTGATATTGTTTATGATTGTTGAGCTGTGAAATATCCTGAAAGATCGAACTGAAAACTTGTAAATTGATGCTTCACTACATATTCGAATTTTATTACGATTTTATTTCCTTACTATCCATGCTTACATGTTGTCCTCTTTTAAATTATCACCTAAATATACTGTTTGGACCCTAGTAAGTGTCAAGTCGACCTTTTGTCATTATTTCTTCGAGATTAGGCTGGATACTTACTGGGTACATATTGTTTATGTACTCATGCTACGCTCAGTACTTAATTATTTAGGTTCTGAGGCAGGTGCATTTGGGTTCCAGTCCGAAGCTCGTTCCTGAGTTATACTGATCGAGGCTTCACGGTGAGTTGCTCCTCTTGGCGACTTCCAACAGAACTTTGGAGTTATTATTTTGTTATTTCTGTCTATACTCACTCAGACATAGGACAGACTTTCATTATTTTGACATTATTCTACTAGATGCCTGTAGACTTGTGACACTAGTTCCTGGCAAACACATGCTAGTAGACTTTATTTTGGGATGCAATCGTTAATTATGACTTCAAGATTATTTATTTTGCATAAAATTTCCTAAGTTATCCGTTTCTACTTAATGTCTCAAAACTAAGTTAAGCAAGTGTTGAAAAATATTTTTGGTAAACTACCTGAACTCACTAGTAGATAATGGGTGGCTTTCCTGACGGCGGTGTTGGGCGCCATCGCGACATGGGTTAGGATTTGGGTCGTGACACGCTGCAAATTCCTCCACAAGTTTCAAGTTCAAGCAATCAAGTTCAAGCTCAAGAACGAAGAAAAAAATGAAGCCCAAGCTCAAAAACAAACAACAAATCAAGCTCAAGCTCAAGAACAAAGAATAAATCAAGTTCAAGTTCAAGTTCAAGCAATCAAGCTCAAGCTCAAGAATAAGATCATTGTTCGTGGCAACAACTATATAGTCAAGATCAAGCTCGAAGGCGCTTGAATTTATTTACTATTGGAAAGAAGTATCAGAGGATTCAAAGAGATTGTACACTCATATTATTTGAAATCAAATACTACGATGATTGCGATATTTTTCGATCTTAATTTTATTTTATTGACTCGAATTTATTATGTACAAGTAGTATATAAGAAAAAGTAAAGCAATACCAAAGACAAACCAAAACCTAATTTCATATCCTCCCCTGTAAGCCGCCACCCCCTCCTCCCGCCTATTTCTTCTACCATTTAAATTGATGCCTTATCTATTCCGAGTTATATTCATATCTCATATTTTAAGGTTTTTGAATCTCATTAGATCTATTTGAAATTAGATATTTGAGTAAAATTTTGCAGGTTATCCCTATAATTTGATAAATATTGTATCCTATTTGTTATAAATATTGCCCGGGAACTTGAAAATAATAAAGTTGTTATGTTGGGATAAAGATCCCTTAAGAAATTCTTTAAAAGGTGTACAAATCCGTTTACTTGTGTTGTTTCTTTGAGTTTTTCCCTTTTGTTATTTGTTAAAAATTCTTGTAAGAATATCAAGACATAATTTTTCTTCTTGAAATTCTATTAGTAGCATTTTTATAAATTAAACTTGATTTTTGTATTATAGTTTTCCTTGGGTTTGCTCATCATTTTTGTGCTAATTGTTGTTTCTTTTGAATTTACAGGGTGCATTTTAATTCTTGAATGCAAGAAGATCAGGGATCGAGTGGCGACATTTTCAATCACATGATCAATTACTTAGAATTTTTTCTTTTTTGATGTGGAACTCCCAAGAATTTATAGATTAAAGATAAAATATCTAACCCAAATACATAGTTTGTATTGTTTTAGTTTGATAAAAATTTAAATTTGAGTTCATCTTATTGTCTAGCCTCCCATTAGCTAGTTTTTATTCTACAGATTTTATTGTGTCTCTTGTAGAATAGTTGCATATTGAGGATGCATCAACTTCAAATATATAATTGTATATTTTAGAATTAAATTTTAGAATTATTTGTGTTAGTTTGTATGAAATAAGTAATATCCAGAGCTTATTATGTTTCTAGTTTTAATAAAAGAAACTATGCATCTATATGGAATATTTAAAAAAATTAAAAATATCTAGTGAGATAAACAAAAATTAGCAGTGCATTTGCGATGGAAACATTTATTGTCACTAATAAATTAAGTTCTCATCACTAATTAAAATATAATAGAAAATCTAGTCTGAATAAATATATATAAAAAATTAATCATGGATATTGGTGATGATTTATAGCTACAAAATTTTGAATTCGTAGCTAAGCATAAATACTACACTCTTTTTTGTGCGAAAAACACATTACATCTTTTGCCACAATATATCCCTTTGTAGCAAGGTTATTTCTTTGTAGTATATTTGTAGCAAAAGAATAAACTCATTGGCTACGAACTCAAATTTGTCGTGGCAATAGTTTTATCAATATACCCACATTACAATTTTTTTTGTAGCAATATGTACTAATCCTTAGCCATCAAGTGTTAAAGTTTGTAGCTTACTTTTGGTTACCTATATTTTGCTACGCATTCTACAAGAAAATAATATTGTAGCTAAAGTGTTTAGCTATGGATGTTTTTGTGTTTAGCTACGATATACTTCGTAGTTGTATATACATAATGTTCTAGTGCCAATAATAATCTAGACAATCCCGTTTGAGCTTCTTTTACTGGTTTGAAGAGAACTCATCCGAAATGATTCCACACACAAGAAAATTTGCTAAATCCGCGAACCATGGCACCTATTTCATTGAAATTGCCAAAAGTTGCTCATCGAGGAAGGAGTCATTGATTTCAAGACCATCGTGCGGCCTCCCCTCCTCCTCCAAAAGAGACAAGTGGTCCGTCACTTGGTTTTAACTAACTTTTCTATCTTGAATGTCAATATCAAACTCTTGTAACAAGAGCACCCATCTCATCAACCGAGCTTTGGAGTCCTTTTTGTTCATAAGGTAACGAAGCGCCGCATGATCCGTGTAGACAATGGATTTTTTACCCATCAGTACGGACGGAACTTCTCAATTGCAAACACAATAGTAAGGAGTTCTTTATTCGTAACGGTATAGTTTACTTGGGCACTATTCATGGTCTTACTGGCATAGTAGACCAAATGAAAAATCTTGTTGATGCGCTGCCCCAAAACAGCCCCAACCGCTACGGCACTTGCATCACACATGAGTTCAAAAGATACACTCCAATTTGGAGCGGTGATGATGGGATAGTTGTCAACTTGAATTTGAACAATTCAAAAGATCTCATGCAATCATTATTGAAGTTGAACTTATCATCCTTCTCAAGAAGCTTGCACAACAGATTCACCACCTTAGGGAAATCTTTGATGAAACTCTGGTAAAAACGTGTGTGGCCTAAGAAACTCTGCCCACCCTTGACCGAAGTTGGAGGTGGAAGTTTAGAGATCACCCCAATCTTTTCCTTGTCAACTTCAATTCTATTTTTTGCAATTTTGTGGCCGAGGACAATGCTTTCCTCGACCATGAAATGACATTTCTCTCAATTGAGCATCAAATTTGTTTCTTCACATCAAGCCAACACTTTGTCAAAATTTTCAAGGCAATTATCAAAATAATCTCCAACCACCGAGAAGTCATCCATGAAGACTTCAAGGTTGTCCTCCACCATGTCCGTAAAAATAGCCATCATACACCTTTGAAAAGTCGCCAGTGCATTGCACAAACCAAATGGCATCCTCTTGAAAGCAAAAGTACCATAGGGACATGTAAATGTTGTTTTCTCTTGATCTTCCGGAGCAATAAGAATTTGGTTATAGCCCAAATACCCATCAAGAAAGCAATAAAAAGAACGTCCGGCCAATCTATCGAGCGTTTGATCTAAGAAAGAAAGTGGAAAGTGATTCTTCCTTGTGACTTTGTTGTGCTTGTGATAGTCCATGCACACCCTCCAACCGGTCACCATTCTTGTAGGAATCAATTCATTCTTTTCATTGATGACCAACGCCATGCCCCCTTCTTTGGGACACATTGAACTGGAGAAGGCCACGAACTATCGGAGATGGGGTAGACAACCCCAGTATCCAACCACTTGTTAATCTCCTTTTTGACAACTTCTTGCAGAGACTCATTGAGTCTCCTTTGATGTTCAATGGATGGTTTGACACTCTCCTCCAACTCGATCTTATGCATGCAAAATGCGGGGCGTATCCTATATCCGCCAAGGTCCATCCAATAGCTTTTTTCCTATTTTGTAGCACCGTCAATGTGGAATCTACTTGCACGTTAGTCAAACAAGAGAAAAGAATAGCTGGTAAAGTAGAACAAGGACCAAGAAATTTATACCAGAGGTGTGGAGGCAATGGCTTCAACTCCAAGGTAGGAGGCTCTTCAATAGAAGACTTTGTATTGAGGAGTTGTCCTATTTTCAAGATCCAAGGATAACTTCCGGGGTGCATATCACCAACAATTGTAGCACTTGTTTTATCAACAATAACACCGATCACCAAGTCTATAAAAGAACACACCTCATTGATATTTGGTTGCCGTATGGACTTACACACATGGAATACCACTTTTTCATTACCAACCCGGAAGGTAAGTTCACCGGCTTCAACATCACAAAGAGCCTTCCTTGTAGCAAGGAAAGGTCTCCCAAGATTAACCGACTTCACAATCTAGAATGACAAAATCCGCTGGAAGAACGAATTTAATGAACCAAGAGATTTTCAATCACACCAAAGTCCTCTTCATGGTACGGTCGTCCATTTGCAATGTCATTGAGGTGGGTCTTGGTTGCCCAATTCCCAAAGTCTTGAAAACCAAATAGGGCATCTAATTGATACTTTCCCCAAGATCACAAAGAACTTTAGCAAACTCGGCACTTTCAATTGTACAAGGAATTGTGAAAGCATCGGGAACCTCTAACTTAGGAACTATAGAATGCACAATCGCACTCACTTGATGAGTGACTTTGATGGTTTCAAAATTCATTGACCGCTTCTTTGTCACGAAATTCTTCATAAACTTTGCATAACCGGGCATTTGTTCCAAAGTTTCAAATAATGGCACATTGATTGAGAGACTCTTCATCATTTGAATGAACATCTTGAATTAATTCTCACAATTTTTCTTGGCAAGTCTTTGAGGGTATGGAGGTGGATGCTTAGGCAATGGTGCCTTAGCCTTTTGCACTACCGGCTCCAGTATGTCAATTGTGTGTTCCCTATACGGGTTCACCTCCTCTTGAGTATCTTCCACTCTATCATCAATATCAATCTGGACTTCCTCATTAGGTTATACCACATTGTTCGGGATGCCTTCTTCTTGCATCACTTGATCATCATCAACAAGTTGCCTTTGACTTGAGGTGGGTGCATTCCCACCTCTTCCGCTTCTTGTGATAACCGCCATGGCATGACCCGTGTTATATCCACCCTTTGGGTTTACTACCATGTCACTTGGTAGTGCCCCCTTAGGATGAGAATTTAGAGCTTGAGATATTTGCCTCATTTGAACTTCTAAGTTGCATATTGATGTGTTGTGTGAGGCAAGTTGGGCATCCGAATCGGCATTCTTTTCCATCATTTGCTTGAACATATTTTCAATACTCCCATATAAATGCTTGAAGAACTTGGACCATGGGAAGGATAAGGAGGCGGGTTGCTCGATTATTGCTACATCGGGGGCCTTTGAAAACCCGACCCACGTTTTCCTTGGTTGTTTTTCCATACGCCTTGATTGTTACCCCCGTCCCCCCCCCCCCCAATTTCCTTGATTATTTCCACTACAATTTCTTTGACTGTTGTTGTTATGCCAATTTACTGATTGTTGTTTCCGCTCCAATTCGATTGATTGTTAGAATTCCAATTGCCTTGATTGTTTTGGGGTCGCCATTGTTGTTGGTTTGGGCCTTGAAAGTTGTTTCTTTTCTCTTGAAAATTGTTCACATATTGAACTTCCTCTTCTTGTTCATTATATGAATCATCTTTCTCAAAACTATCATCTTCTTGCACATAGTTCTCCACTCGATTTTGCACTAATGGACCCTTGGTCCTCCTTTTGTTTACCATCATGTTCACTCCTTCCATGACATAGACTTGCTTGGGATTTTTCACTTGATTTAGTTGCGCCTTTGCTAATTAAATCATGGTGGTTATCAATTCGGAAATGGCTTGCCCATGGTCTTGCAATTCTTTGTGAAGGTGGATCATATTTGGATCACCTTGTGGAACATTGGCCCGAATTTCCAAGCCGATGACATTTCCGCCATGTCATCCAAAATCTCACACACCTCTGCGTAAGGCGTAGTCATGAAGCTCCCACTGGTAAGTTGATTCACTACACATTGGTTGGTGGTGTTAATACCATGATAGAAGGTTTGTTGAATAATGTTTTCTCATATCACTGCTGGGATATTTCTTGACCATAGTTCTATAGCGCTCCCGTATCTCGTGTAGTGGTTCATTCAACTCTTTCTTGAATGCTAAGATCTCATCTCGAAGTGTAGCCATGTGCTCGGGAGAGAAGAACTTAGAAATAAAATTTTCCGCCAACTCATCCCAAGTGTGAATGGAATGGTTCGGTAATCGTTCCAACCAATCTAAAGCTTTCCCCTGTAGAGAGAAGGGGAAAATACTTAGCCTCAATGCATTCTCAGAGACATTCATTTGTTTGCTCCCCTAACAAGTGTCCACAAATCCCTTCAAATATTTGTACGCATTTTGAGTTGGAGAACCGGTGAAGAAACCCCATTGCTCTAGAAAATTGAGCACCACATTGGTGATCTGGAAGTTGCCCACTCTAATACGGGGATGGACTATTGCACTAGCATATCCTTCAATGGGTGATATTCGGTATGGAGCCACTCCTGGTGGATGTGGGGGTGGAGAGGGTACATTGTCATGAGGCACCCGACCTCTTCGATTGGCTTGAGGCTCAAGAGATACCTCCTCAACTTGCTCATCCTCGACGTTCACATCCCCCAAAGGCATATTTTCGAGATTATTGTTTGCCTCCGTGGTTGTACCTAAAAAGGTTTCACAAGTTAGTAACACGGAAGGAAAAGAAGTTGTTCCCAAAAGAACCCCAAATATATAGCTAACACCGTTTAACTCCTCAGCAACAACGCCAAAAATTGATGACGTCCACAACACACCTCGACAAGAGATATGATACGGTCCTATGCACTATAAATTACCCAACTATAAGTCGGGGTCGAATCCATAGGGAGGTTTAAGGGGTGTTAGGAGTATATACTTGAAGAAAGCAAATGGATTAACTAAATTTGCACTGCCACAATGAGTTTTGATTTCTACTTCTACTAATACTCTAACAATTGTAAGGTAAGTAAAAGAAACTAGAAATGAATGATTGTTTTTGGTGTTTTTCCAAATAGTTTAAAATCCTATGCATGTGACCATAACTAGGTGTTCGCCTAATGGGTTAAATACGTTAATACTTGTTTGTTGATTGTGGTGTGTTATAGCTCTCAACTCTACATTGCTCACTCAATACCTCTCGGTTAGAGAGTGATTTTGCCCAATTTGGCTTTCTCAAATCCAAATGGGTATCAAAAAAAATCTTGATATGAGAGCAAGTCGGGTTCTAACTATCTCTAGTTTGAACCTCATTAATTAGGCCAATCAACATCTCAATTAGCCCAATTCCTTGTTAGCCATGTTATCCTAGACTAGGTCCCTCTTTCTCAAGTAAAGACTAAGTAAAAAAGGATTGAATCAATGTATGTGTCACGACCCAAAATTTTTACCGTCGGAACCGTGATGGCGCCTAACGCTGAACCAGCTAGGCAAGCCAACGTGAATATTCAAATTTTCATTAATCCTTTATTATTAGACGAATACGGGTGAAATACAACGTCTTTCATAAATAAAAGTATGAAAATGAAACAGACTATATATCTATAACTCAATCCACTGCTTTTACGAAATACCAAAATAACAAAATCCCTGATCTTTGGAGTCACAATATCACGGACTATCTATGAATAATACATGTAATGGTCTGAAAGAAGTAAATACATCTGTTTCTGAATTAAGTAGAACATAAATAAAGAAGTAGAAAGGGACGCCAAGTCCTGCGGACGCCTGCAGGACTACCTCGGTGTCTCCGACTTGACTGAAGGAAGCTTCCTAGCTCTAATGTCCAAAGGGTCCTGTACCGGGATCTGCACAACAAAAGATGTGCAGGTGTAGCATCACTACAACTGACACCATGTACCGAGTAAGTGTCGAGCCTAACCTCGACGAAGTAGTGGCGAGGCTAGGACACGACAATCAAGACAACTTGTACAATTTAACAATATTCGGAAGAAATAACAACAACAAGAATAACCAGTTAAGTACAAGGGAAAAAGGGGGGACATGTTGGGGGAAAGTAATATCAGATAACAGAATAACGAAATAAGACAACAGTTCAATTATCTAAGTAACAGTAGGAAATAACAATCACAGAGAAAAAAGTGCACGGCATCACCCTTCGTGCTTTTACTCTCGTCCTTACCAAATAATAAATAAAGCAAGTGAACGGCATCACCATTAGTGCTTTTACTCTCATCCTCACCAAGTAATAAATAGAAACGGCACGACATTACCCTTCGTGCTTTTAATATCATAACATGGCACGACATTACCCTTCGTGCTTTTACACTCTCATCCTCACAATAATCAATACAGGGCATCACCCTTCGTGATTTACACTCTTCCTCACAATAATCAATACACGGCATCACCCTTCGTGCTTTAAACTCTTTGTAACCCAAACAATATTAATAGAAGAAGTTTGGCAAGGAAAAATCAACAATGTGAACCACAAATCATAACATCCCGGCAAGGGAGCAACAGTATAAATATCACTATCCCAGCAACATCTATAACCAATCTCGCTCAAGTACATATCTTTACATAAGATTCCTTAACCGAACAAATACTCAACAATATCCACTACCAAGAATTTTCACCGAATGAACAACCACTAAAGTGAAATTCAATCTATAACACAGTAAATATCAATGAAAATCACACAATTCATAATTTTCGACTCACGGGCATGCTTGAAACCAACATATAGGTACTCGTCACCTCACCTATACGTTGAACATGGTATAAATACATAGAAAATAAGGCTCAACACCTATTCCCTCAAGCTAAAGTTAGGAAAAACACTTACCTCGACTTCCACGACCAAAATCAAGCCTCAATCGCCGCTTTTCCTTTTGAACTCGACTCCAAATCGATTGTATCTAGACATAATTGACTCAATAACATCAATAAATGCTAAATAATTCAACTCCAATACTTAATTACGGATTTCCTATCATTCTTCCCAAAAAGTCAAAAATCGACCCCGGGCCCGCTTGGTCAAAACACGATCACCCATTCACCCACGAGCTCGAATATGAAATAAATCTTGAAATCTGACCCCAAAACGAGGTCTAAATCCCAATTATACAAAAAGCACTAACTCTACCCAAAATCCCTAATTTTCTACCCTTAAGAACATGATTTAGGCCTAGAAATCTAATGGGTGTTAATGTAAATGGAAGAAAATGAGTCTAAGATTACATACCTATGAAGTTGTAGTGAAGTTCCCTTTCAAAAATTGCCCAATTTGGAGTTTGGAAGAAGAAGTTATGAATTTTTGAAGAATGCCTGTTTTTGCTACTGTTTTTAAAACACTGGACACTTACTCTATGCATTCGCGAGCCTTGACCGCATTCACATAGGCTTAATTCCCCAGGCCTACGCGTTCGCGGGCCACAAGTCGCGTTCGCACAGTACTATAGGCTACCCAGCCTCAGCTCCCCTCCTACTCTATGCGTTCGTGAAGGCTGGACGCGTTCGCATAGAGCAACCTACCCATAGCTCCGTGTTCACGTCCCAGTCAGTACGTTCGCATAGAAATAATCCTTCCCCTTCCCCGTTTACCGTTCACGTTTGCATGGGTTACCACGCGTTACATAGAACAAACACCTGGACACCAGCAAACAACAATAACACCAGATTTTTTATAAGTAAAAATCACCATGACGCCTATCTGAAGCTCACCCGAGCCCTCGGGGCTCCAAACCAAACATGTACACAACCTCAAAAACATTCTACGGACTTTCTCGTGCGATCAAATCGCCAAAATAACATCTTAAACAACAAATTGAGCATAGAAATAAAAAGAAAAATCTCAAAACTTTCAAAGTCTCAAATTTTCCAAATACGGGTCCGAATCACGTCAAACGACCTCCGTTTCTTATCAAATTTTACAGACATGTTATAAATATCATATTGAACATGTACCGGTCTCCCGAACCAGAATACGGGCCCGATACCATAAATTTCAAATATAACCAAATTTCTAAAAACTCTTATAATTTCAGTAAAACAATTTGTTTCAAAAATTTATTTCTCGGGCTTGGGACCTCGGAATTCGATTTCCGACAAACGCCCAAGTCCCATATTTTCCTACGGGCCCTCCAGGACCGTCAAATCACGGGTCCGGGTCTGTTTACCCAAAATGTTGACCGAAGTCAACTTAAATTCAATTTTAAAGGCAAAACTAGCATTTTTCTCAGTTTTTCATATACAAGTTTCCCGGCTATACGCCCGGGCTGCGCATGCAAAACGAGGTGAAATAAAAGGAGGTTTTCAAGGCCTCGGAACATCGTTTTGACTCGTAAAATGAGAGATGATTTTTGGGTCATCACATTCTCCACCTCTAAAACCACCGTTCGTCCTCGAACGAACATAGAAAAGTACCTGAATTAGGGAAAAGATGGGGATAACGGCTCCGCATATCGGACTCAGACTCCCAGGTAGCTGCCTCGGTAGGCTGACCTCTCTACTGGAAACGAACCGAAGGATAACTCTTCGATTTCAACTGACGAACCTATCGGTCTAATATGGCGACCGGCTCCTCCTCATAGGTCAAATCCTTGTTCAACTGGACACTGCTGAAATCTAACACATGGGTTGGATCTCCGTAGTACTTCCGAAGCATAGACACATGAAACACCGGATGCACAGCTGATAAATTTGGTGGCACTACAAGTCTGTAGGACACATCTCCCACTTTATCAGGAATCTCAAATGGACCAATGAATCTAGGGCTTAGCTTGCACTTCTTCCCAAATCTCACCACGCCCTTCATGGGCGATACCCGAAGCAATACCCGCTCCCTAACCATGAATGCCAAATCACGAACTCTGCGGTCAACATAACTCTTCTGCCTAGACTGTGCTGTACGAAGTCTATCCTGAATGATCTTAACCTTATCCAAGGCATCCTGCACTAACTCCGTACCCAACAACCGAGCCTCTCCCGGCTCAAACCACCCAATCGGCGACCGACATCGCCTACCATATAATGCCTCAGAAGGAGCCATCTGAATGCTTGACTGATAGCTTTTGTTGTAGGCAAACTCAGCTAATGGCAAGAACTGATCCCAAGAGCCTCCAAAGTCAATGACACAGGCTCGAAGCATATCCTCCAAAATCTGAATAGTACGCTCGGCCTGTCCGTCCATCTGAGGATGAAATGTTGTGCTCAACTCAGCCCTCGTGCCCAACTCACGCTGAACTACCCTACAGAAATGCGAGGTAAACTACGTACCTCGGTCAGAAATAATAGATACGGGCACACCATGAAGGCGAACAATCTCTCTAATGTAGATCTCTGCCAATCTCTCCGAAGAATAGGAAACTACCACCGGAATGAAATGCGCTGACTTGGTCAGCCTATCCACAATGACCCATACTGCATCGAACTTCCTCTGAGTCCGTGGGAGCCCAACTACAAAATCCATGGTGATACGCTCCCACTTCCACTCAGGAATCTCAATCTGATGCATCAAACCACCCTGTCTCTGGTGCTCATACTTAACCTGCTGATAGTTCAAGCACCGTGCTACATATTCCACAATATCTTTCTTCATCCTCCGCCACCAATAATGCTGCCGCAAATCCTGGTACATCTTTGCGGCGCCCGTATGAATTGAATACCGGGAACTATGGGCCTCCTACAATATCAACTCACAAAATCCATCCACATTGGGTGCACAAATACGACCCTACATCCGTAAAACTCCATCATCACCAACTGTAACCTTCTTGGCATCCCCGTGCCGGACCGTATCCTTGATGACACACAAGTGAGGATCATCATACTGTCGGTCTCGAATACGATCAAATAATGAAAAACGAGCAACTGTATAAGCTAGAATAAGGTCGGGCTCAGAAACATCCAGTCACATGAATCGATAGGCCAAAGCCTGAACATCCAAAGCAAGCAGCCTCTCTCTGACCGGAATATAAGCAAGGACTACCCATGCTTGTTGACTTCCTACTCAAAGCATCGACCACCAGATGGGCCTTCCCCGGATGATATAAGATGGTGATATCATAGTTCTTTAACAGCTCCAACCATCTCCTCTGCCTCAAATTCAACTCCTTCTGCTTGAACAAATATTGCAAACTCTTGTGATCCGTGAACACATCACAAGACACGCCATATAAATAATGCCTCTAAATCTTCAGCGCATGAACAGTGGATGCTAACTCCAAGTCATGAACTGGATAATTATTCTTGTGGATCTTCAACTAACGCGAAGCATATGCAATAACCTTGCCATCCTGCATCAACACTGCACCAAGTCCAACTCGAGATGCATCACAATACACAATATATGGCCCTGAACTTGAGGGCAAAACCAACACCGGCGTCGTGGTCAAGGCTGTCTTGAGCTTCTGAAAGCTCGCCTCACACTCATCTGACCACCTGAAATGGTCACCCTTCTGAGTTAACCTGGTCATCGGGGCTCCAATGGATGAAAAGCCCTCCACAAACCGACGATAGTAGCCTGCTAAGCCCAAGAAACTCCGAATCTCTGTAGCTGATGTGGGCCTAGACCAATCCTTGACTGCTGAAATCTTCTTGGGATCCACCTAGATACCCTCTGCTGATACAACATGACCCAAGAATGCAACTGAACTCAACCAGAACTCACACTTAGAAAACTTAGCATACAATTGACTGTCCTTCAAAGTCTGAAGGACGACTCGAAGGTGCTGCTCGTGCTCCTCCCGACTGCGGGACTAAATCAGAATATCATCAATGAAGACAATCATGAAGGAATCCATATAAGGCCTGAACACTCGGTTCATCAAGTCCATAAAAGCTGCTGGGGCATTTGTCAACCCGAATGACATTACTAAGAACTCATAATGCCCGTACCGAGTGCGGAAAGCTGTCTTAGGGACATCGGATGCCCTAATCCTCAACTGATGGTAGCCAGATATCAAATTGATCTTCGAAAATACCTTGGCCCCCTGAAGCTGATCAAACAAATCATCAATTCTCGGTAATGGATACTTGTTCTTGACGGTCACCTTTTTCAATTGCCAATAATATATACACATCCTCATCTACCCATCCTTCTTATTAACAAACAACACCGGCGCACCCCAAGGAGAAACACTAGGATTAATGAAGCCTTTATCAAGCAAATCCAGCAACTGCTCTTTCAACTCCTTTAACTCTGGCGGGGCCATATGATACGGCAGAATAGAAATGGGCTGAGTGCCTAGAGCCAAATCAATGCAAAAGTCAATATCCCTTTCGGCCTGGCAGGTCTGTAGGGAATACCTCTGGAACCTCATGGACTATGGGCACAGACTCCATAGAAGGAACCTCGGCACTAGAATCACGAACATAATCCAAATAGGCCAAACATCCCTTCTCAACCATGCGCCGAGCCTTCATATATGAGATAACCCTGCTGGAAGAATGGCCAGGAGCCCCTCTCCACTCCAATCGAGGGACTCCCGGCAAGACCAAGGTCATAGTCTCGGCATGACAGTCCAGAATAACATGATAGAGGGACAACCAATCCATCCCCAAAATAATATCGAAATCGACCATATGAAAGAGTAGAAGACCTACTTTGGTCTCCAGACCACCGATAACCACTATACATGAATGGTAGACTCGATCTACCACAATAGAATCACCCGCCAATGTAGATACATATACATGAGTACTCAGGGAATCACGAGGCATAATCAAATAAGGAGCAAAATATGAGGACACGTAGGAATATGTGGACCCCGGGTAAAATAAAACTGAAGCATCCATGCTGCAAATTGAAACCATACATGTAATGACTGCATCGGAGGCCTCAGCCTCAGGCCTGGCGGGAATAGTATAACATCGGGGCTGGGCCCCACCAATCTGAACATCTTTGGGTTGACCTACTGCGGACTATCCTCTACCTCTAATATCATGACCTCCACCTCTAAATGTGTGGCCTCCACCTATGGCACCTCGACCTCCACCCCTAGCTGGCAGAGGGGGTGGTGGAACATCTGGTGAGGGAATCATAGCACGGGAACCCTAGTGTTGAGAGCTACTCGAGGCTCGGGGGCAAAATCTAGAAATGTGCCCCGGGCCACCACAAGTATATCAAGATCTCGGCTGCTGAGACTGCTGGCCCTGAAACTGTCCCTATCGACCAAAGTAACCACTCTGAAAACTCTAGAGCAGTGGTGCACTGATAGGAGCTGGTGGTGCACTGAGGGATACCTGGAGTGCTGACTGAAAGGGTCTAGGAGGATGACCCCTGCCAAAAGAATCCCTGCCTCCAGACGAGGCACCACTGAACCAGCCAAAATGACGAGGCCTCTTGTCAGACCCCTGACCACTACCCTACAATAAGACCATCTCGACTCGCCTGGCCACATTGGCCGCCTCCTGAAATGAAATATCACTTCCTGTCTCTCTGGCCATCTGTAGTCTAATCGGTTGAGCTAGCCCCTCAATAAACCTCCTCACTCTCTCTTGGTCGGTGGGGAGTATCATGATAGCATGTCGAGCCAAAGTGATGAATCGGGTCTCATACTTAGTAACTGTCATAGAACCATGCTGGAGACGCTCAAACTGCCTCTGGAGATCCTCTCTCTGGGTGACTGGAAGAAACTTCTCCAAGAACAAAATGGAGAACTGGGCCCAAGACAAGGGCGAAGATCCAGCTGGTCTAGTCAAGTAATAATCCCTCCACCAAGTCTTGGCGAAACTAGAAAGGCGGAAAGTAGCAAAATCGGCCCCATTGGTCTCCACGATCCTCATGTTCCGAAGAACCTCATAGCAACTGTCTAACTAATCCTGGGAATCCTCTGAAGATGCACCGCTGTAAGTAGTAGTGAGAAGCTTGGTGAACCTATCCAATCTCAACAAAGCATCAGCAGACATAACCGCTCCATCACCGGTCCGAGCCATAATACCCGGATGATCTATCCCAACTGGATGAGCTACTCGAGTCTGAAACTGAGGAGCCAACTTCTCTGGAGTGCGAGTAGCGGGAGTTTGGGCTCCTCCCCCATCCTGAGAGACGGCTAGTGCTGCAGGAAGCAAACCTGCCTGAGCGACACTCTCCATGAGGCCCACTAGGCGGACCAGAGCAACCTGGAGTACTAGGGTGGCAATGAACCCCTCGGGGGCCTGAGCTGGCCCAACCGGGACTGTCAGGGCAGGAACCTCATCAACAAACTCTACCTGAGGCTCTGCCACTGGGGCTGCTGCTCTAGGCTGAGCTCTGCCCCTGCCTCGGTCTCGGACTCTGCCTCGACCCCTCGTAGGAGCTGCAACTGGAGGCTCGGGATGATGATAAATGGATGAAGAAGCACGTGTTCTCGCCATCTGCGAGAGAATAGAGTAAAAATTCAGTTAGCATTGAGAATTAAAATCGCACGATAGAGAAGAATAGATGTGAAGTCATTCCTAGGCTCTGTAGCCTCTGGGGATAAGCACAGACGTCTCCGTACCGATCCCTCAGACTCTACTAAGCTTGCCCGTGAATTATGAGACCTATGCAACCTAGTGCTCTGATACCAACTTTTCACGACCTGAAATTCCCACCGTCGGGACCGTGATGGCGCCTAACACTGAACCCGCTACGCAAGCCAATGTGAATATTCAAATTTTCATTTGTCCTTTATTATTAGACGAATAAGGGTGAAATAAAACATTTTTCATAAATAAAAGTATGAAAATGAAACAGACTATATATCTATAAATCAATCCACTACTTTTACAAAATACCAAATAACCAAATCCCAGATCTTTGGAGTCACAATATCACGGACTATCTACGAATAATACCTGTAATGGTCTGAACGAAGTAAATACATTTGTTTCTGAATTAACTAGAACATAAATAAAGAAGTAGAAGGGGATGCCAAGGCTTGCGGATGCCTGCAGGACTACCTCGGTGTCAACGACTGGACTGAAGGCAGCCTCCTAGCTATAATGTCCAAAGGGTCCTGTACCGGGATCTGCACAACAAAAGATGTGCAGGTGTAGCATCAGTACAACCGACCCCATGTACCGAGTAAGTGTCGAGCCTAACCTCGGTGAAGTAGTGGCGAGGCTAGGACACGACAATCAAGACAACCTGTACAATTTAATAATATTTGGAAGAAATAATAACAACAAGAATAACCAGTTAAGTACAAGGGAAAAAGGGGGGACATGCTGGGGGAAAGCAATCAGATAACAGAAATAACGAAATAAGACAAAAGTTCAATTATCTAAGTAACAACAGCAAATAACAATCACAGAGAAAACAGTGCACAACATCACCCTTCGTGCTTTTACTCTCGTCCTTACCAAATAATAAATAAAGCAAGCGCACGGCATCACTCGTCATGATTTTACTCTAATCCTCACCAAATAATAAATAGAAACGGCATGGCATCACCCTTCGTGCTTTTAATAACATAACATGGCACGGCATCACCCTTCGTGCTTTTACACTATCATCCTCACAATAATCAATACACGGCATCACCCTTCGTGCTTTTCACTCTTCCTCACAATAATCAATACACGGCATCACCCTTCGTGCTTTAAACTCTTCGTCACCCAAACAATATTAATAGTAGAAGTTTGGCAAGGAAAAATCAACAATGTGAACCACAAATCATAACATCTTGGCAAGGGAACAACAGTATAAATATCACTATCCCAGCAACATCTATAACCAATCTCGCTCAAGTACATATCTTTACATAAGATTCCTTAACCGAACAAATACTCAACAATATCCACTACCAAGAATTTCCACCGAATGAACAACCACTAAAGTTAAATTCAAGCTATAACACAGTAAATATCAATGAAAATCACACAATTCATAATTTCCGACTCACGGGCGTGCTTGAAACCAACATATAGGTACTCGTCACCTCACCTATACGTTAAACATGGTATAAATACATAGAAAATAAGACTGAACACCTATTCCCTCAAGCTAAATTTAGGCAAAACACTTACCTCGACTTCCACGACCAAAATCAAGCCTCAATCGCCGCTTTTCCTTTTGAACTCGACTCCAAATCGATTGTATCTAGACATAATTGACTTAATAACATCAATAAACGCTAAATAATTCAACTCCAATACTTAATTACAAATTTCCTATCATTTTTCCCAAAAAGTCAAAAATCGACTTTGGGCCCGCTTGGTCAAAACACGAGGTTCGGACCAAAATCCGATCACTCATTTACCCACGAGCCTGAATATGAAATAAATCTTGAAATCTGACCCCAAAACGAGGTCTAAATCCTAATTATACAAAAAGCCCTAACTCTACCCAAATCTCTAATTTTCTACCCTTAAGAACATGATTTAGGCCTAGAAATCTAATGGGTGTTAATGAAAATGGAAGAAAATGAGTCTAAGATCACATACCTATGAATTTGTAGTGAAGTTCACTTTCAAAAATCACCCAATTTGGAGTTTGGAAGAAGAAATTATGAGTTTTTGAAGAATGCCCGTTTTTGCTACTGTTTTTAAGACACTGGACATTTACTCTATGCGTTCACGAGCCTTGGCCGCATTCGCATAGGCTTAATCCCCCAGGCCTACACATTCGCGGTCAACAAGCAATGTTCGCACACTGCTATAGGCTACCCAGCCCCAGCTCCCCTCCTACTCTTTGCGTTCGCGAAGGATGAACGCGTTCGCATATAGCAACCTACCCATAGCTCCGCGTTCGCGTTCGCATCCCAGCCAGTGCGTTCGCATAGAACAAATCCTGCCCCTTCCCCTTTTACCCTTCACGTTCACGTGAGTTACCACGCGTTCGCATAGAACAAACACCTGGACACCAGCAAACAACAATAACACCAGATTTTTTATAAGTGAAAATCACCCTGATGCCTATCTGAAACTCACTTGAGCCCTCGGGGCTCCAAACCAAACATGCACACAACCTCAAAAACATCCTACGGACTTAATCGTGCGATCAAATCGCCAAAATGATATCTTAAACAACGAATTCAACATAGAAATCAAAGAAAAATCTAAAAACTTTCAAAGTCTCAAATTTTCCAAATACGGGTCCGAATCACGTCAAACGACCTCCGTTTCTTACCAAATTTTACAGACATGTTATAAATATCATATTGAACCTGTACCAAGCTATGGAACTAGAATACGGGCCCGATACCATAAATTTCAAATATAACCAAATTTCCAAAAACTCTTATAATTTCAGTAAAATAATTTCTTTCAAAAATTTATTTCTCGGGCTTGGGACCTCTGAATTTGATTCCGGGCATACACCCAAGTCCCATATTTCCTACGGACCCTCCGGGACCGTCAAATTATGGGTCCGTCCGTTTACCCAAAATGTTGACCGAAGTCAAATTAAATTCAATTTTAAAGGCAAAACTAGAATTTTCTCAGTTTTTCATATACAAGCTTCCCGGCTATACGCAAGGGATGCGGACACAAAATGAGGTGAAATAAAAGAAGTTTTCAAGGCCTCGGAACACCATTTTGACTTGTAAAATGAGAGAGACTTTTTGGGTCATCACAGTCTGCAACCATTAATTCTAAAATTAAAGCATGAAATAAGCTAAATAATTAACACCAAATCATAAATAAATATTAAATTAAATACCCATTAGGTTTACACACTAGGGTTGGGTCACGGCCCTAGTAAGAATCTAGCTACTCATAATGGGAATTGATGAAAATAAAGAAGTAAAGCTAATTAAACTCATAATCAAAGATTAAAAATGATAAAATATAATATTTAAACACTAAAATAATCATAAACTTCCTAAAATGGCAAAAGGTAACGGCTACAATAGCTCTTTACTTCAAAACATGACCTAAAATTGTGAAACTTGTGTATTTATAGTTACCCAAAATTCACTGACAAAAAATGCTCCTCGGGTGGTTCTACGGCCGCACAATTCCAGACACGGTTTGCAGATTTATTCAGTTGGCAGGAGATGGGATTCTAGAGCGGCACATTTCTTTATTGCGATTGCGAATCAACTTCTGCGGCCGCACAATTCTTGTGTGGTCCGCACTTCAGCAAGGCTTCATAACTTGGTCTTTTGCACACTCCCTGAACTTAGACTCATTTATCAATGCAGGCCATGTTTTTCAGCCGCACAATTCATGTGTAGTTCGCACATCGGTCAAAATCATGTTGTCTTCTTTCGCTTGGTTTGTGGCCACCGATAGAAATCTGTGGTCTGTAATTTCTTCTACGATCGCAGAAATCCTTATGCGAACCACACTTCTTTGCTTCTGCACCCTTTATTGCCTTGTGCTTCAAAACACTCATTTTTTAGTCGGATTTCATCATAAACATTCTGGAATTTGCATAATTTTATTAGTTTTTTTAACACAAATCAATATTTTCAGACTAAAACAAAAGCAAAAAAGGTTCTAATAAGTAGTCAAATCCCCACTCATCACATGTGCAACTTCCTTAAATCATTGTGGCTCAGTTAAGATTGAAAAAACACTGAGATATGACTGATATGCAGGTGATAGGTGATCATTGGAGATGGCATTAGAAATGGAGTAGGCATTATTAGTGTGTGTCTTAAAAGTGGTGATGTAGTCCTTAAGACAAATGGAGGGTTTTCCTTGTCGACTAGAGTTCCTAGTCTCTACTTCTGCAGATGTTGGTTGTGGATGCATCTCCATTGCACCTGCTTCTTCTATTGTATCCAAGAGTGGTTCTTGAACTTCTGTTATCTCAGCTGCTTGTTCAGAAATAGAATATTCAGTTGTTGGGGTTGCAGTCTCATGTTCTCCATTAGATACTGCATGGTCTATGAGTGTTTCATCACTGTATTCTCCACTTCTGTAACAGTATTGTCATCAATTGGCAACTGCATGTCCTAGGGTGTAGTTGGAATCACAGTTGCATGTGGTTCCTGCACATCTCCTGCCTCAAATAAATGTTGAGAGGTGAATAGATACTCTGAACCATCTGAATCTGTAGTTCTTTCAAAAGGAAAAATCTCCTCTTTGAACACCACATCTTTGTTAACATATATACTCGTGTTCTCTAGATCATACAACCTATCCTTTTGTGTTTTTGAGAATCCAGTAAGAACAACCTTTCTAGTTCAGACTGAGAATTTGTTACCTTTAGGAAGGTTACTTGTATAACATAAGCAACCAAACACCCTTAAGTGATCTATTTTGGCTAGCTTTCCATACAACAACTCATAAGGTGATCTACCTTGCAATACGCTTGTAGACAATTTTTTTATCAAGTATACTGCAATTCTTACATAATCACCCCAGGAAATTTAAAATTTTAAGGCTCTTGCAACCTCAAGTATATGCCTATGATTTTGTTCAACCACCCCATTTTGTTGTGGGGTGTATGGACAAATACTCTGGTGTATGATCCCAAGAGAAGCAAACAAGGTATTGCATTGAGAGTTGAAGAACTCAGTACCATTATCTGATCTAACAACCTTCACAGTGGTTTCAAACTGAGTGTTTATCATTGCAAGAAAGTTCTTTATTACAATTACTACTTCACATTTATATTGTATTAAGCATACCCAAGTAAAACATCTACCATTGTAACAAAATAAATTTTCTTGTCATATGTAGGTAGCTTATGAGGTCACCAAACATCCATGTGTCCAAGCTGAAAACAACTGCTTAACCTGGTACTAAGAGGCAATTGTAATCGACATTGCCTTGCTAAAGGGCACACTTCACAATTGTCCTGCACTCTAGCAAGTATCTTATTCTTCAACTCTGAAATATGTTGCATACATTTTGCTGATGCATGGCCTAGTCTTCAATGCCACAGTCTTGTTTCTCCATTTTCCTTCAGAAAACTTGCTGCTGTTATTGGTAAATTCTCTTTTATCAGGTACAATCCATTGTTTTCTCTACCAATCCCATCATCTTTCCATTGTAGAGCCCATGAAATATACAGAAATTAGGGTAAAATCCAACAGAGCAACACAACTGTCTAGTGAGTTTTGATAATGATAATAGGTTGAATTTAAAATCTGGAACATATAGAACTCATTCAATAGTTTTATCCCCCAAGACTACTGCAGTTCTTGTATGTGTTATGTCTACCTTATTGCCTGTAGGTAACTGTACTCCATATGTTCTATGATCTGCCCTTTTAAGATTATATTAAACACTCTTGCAACGTGTCACATGGTGAGTTGCACCTGGGTTCACTATCCAAACATGATTATTAGCAGTTGCATTTGTCATTAAACTGATAATACCTAGTGTTTTGGAACAACCATTTGTTGTAGTTTTCTACAACAAATTCAGAAATTGTTTGTATTGATCCACAGTAAAGAAATTTCCTTGTGTTGGCAGCATAGGGGGCTGCTTTTCCTCACTGGTGGTTTCCTTGTTCACATATTTCCTACCTCCTATGCTTTGACCCTTTTTCTTACTTTTGAAATCTGGTGGATACCCCACTATCTTGTAACAGTTTTACTTGAGGTGTCCTTTATAATCAAATAATCACAGACTAATTTTGGCTTCTTAGGTCTAAACTCATGACCTTTTCCTGCCATCATTGTGAGTGGGTCCTTTAATGTGTCTGTGACCCCAGGGTTTTTTTGCTTTCTTCTTGTGTGACTATTGCATAGACTTTATTCATAGTGATCACATGTCTTTTAGTTAAAACATTACTCCGAATATTACAATAGCTTTCATTCAATCCCTTGAGAAACTGCAATAGACATATGTTCTTCAAAAGTTCTGCAAAAGGCCTGGTTTTTTCACAATCACATGAGGCTAGAAGAGCTATTACATCTAATTCATCCAACAGGTGCTTCATCTTAGAATAGTAACTAGTAACCGAGTCAGATCCTTGTCTCAAGGTCGCAATAGTAGTCCAAATATGATAGATTCTCTTTATATTTGACCTACCAAATCTCTCCTGAAAATCAGCCCCCACCTTTTTTGCATTTGATGCATACACGATGCTAGGCATCAATTCATTTGAAATAGTACTAACAATATATGAGAGAACAATTGTGTTGCATTTCTCCCACTGATCTGTTAATTCGCCTTTATACATGCTTTTTACACAAGATCCATCCACAAATCCAAGCTTGCTTTTTTCCGGGAATGCCAATTTCATCGCCCAGCTCCACAATCCGTGGTTTTCTGGACCTATGAGCTTGAACGGAATTAAGACGAGTCCTGGATCATTTGAAGCTTGCAAAAATAGTGGATGGTCATGATCTTGTGAACTGACTTTATTATCTGCCATGACTGCTAGAAATTGAGCTCGAAATCGAAGAATTCCTTAACTCTGAACTTCGCCAGAAAACTTGAATTTCACTGAAAATCGATCAAAATTATAGTCATTGCGTTGCCTGCTCTGATACCATGTTAGATTCTAGATAACAAAGAAAAACAGAGCAATGATGAAAAAGAGAAATTCAATTTGTATTGTCTAAGAGAGAGGGTCGTTCAATACAATGTCTTATAGTGTCTATGAGCACCGACTAACTGACAGCACATAGCCGGCTGTCAACTAACCCAACTAAATACTTTAACTGATTTTGAACTATCAAAGACCCCCTACACTTCTATTTGACTCAAAAATAGAAGTTTTGACTCCGCTTGCCAAATGGGCACACCTTCAAGGTCAAATGTCAATATTTCTGCTCATGTGACAAAATTTGTTAAACTTGAAGGTTTGGTCATGGGACAAGCGAGGTTAAAACTTCAAACCTAATTCCATGACCATTCTTGTAAATCACTCAATTATTGAAGTAGTTGTGCTAGATGTCTACCTGAGATGCTTTTGCTCGATTCAATTGGATAAAGTTCACAAATTAATCCTCCTCCCGGAGATACTGTGACAACAAACACAAATATTCTTCTCGTGTCATTTCATTAGCCAACTGGGAAGGATGCAGATCACCTATGTTGAGTATAGCCTTCGGTTTGTCAATATTCCTTAGGGTATAAATATCGTAGGTGTACATATTTTAAAACTATCCCTATAGTTTAACTAATTATAATATTTTAGTTATCATTTATATGAAATTATCAATAATATTATTTATTATAGGATTTATCTGTAATTATTTTACGATAACTTGATTGTAAAAATATATATTTAGACCGTTACAGAACTCAAACTCGTTTTATTTTCATTATAATATCTAACAAATTGTATAAATCTTCATGTTCGTTACTCACTTTTGATTGAAACAAGATGCTTATATAATTTATATTTAATTATATCTAGTTATGAAAGTTATGCGGTGGAAATATAACTTTGTCAATACACATTGAATTGTAACTTGTACTTTATTCATGTCCTTATATACCAGTTCAGTTGCCAATCACTTTTGAGTTTGACTGTTATCAAAAATCTTGTATTGTCTCCTTCAAATGGGGAGGTAATTACTCGGCCTGTGTAAGTAAGACTAACGAAGATCAAATTTATCGGGTCTGAGTCGACTTACTTTCATTTTTCTTACCTCATTTACATTATTGACATACCGTAAGAGAAATATTTTATTTTTGTCACAGCGCAAAATACTTGAATAAAGTGAAACCATCAGTCACTACCTAAATATACACTTGACGTGATAACTACTGACCTCATTTATCTCATTTTTGTTTGTTAAATTAATTGATTTTAACAACTATTAGGGACTAAAATCCAACAGACTAAAATTGTGGAGATTATGTCCAATATAATTTTGAATAACTTGTTAGTTGATAGAACATGAGATATAAGAAGAACTTTCAGAAAATTGTTCACGTTGTTTCCCATTGAAACAGATAACAATTAGATTTATACGCGATTTAAGGATATGTGGATCAATTCAATACAAGTAAGTAAGGATATTAAATACACGAATTAAGGATAAAAATAAATAACCAAACCAGTTGTGATGTTGAGCTTTTAAGCTTAATGATAGTTCTACCCTCGGTCGAATTCTCGATTTGAAGCCAGATATGTAAGATGAACTATGATTAAAATAAAAAAATTTCAATAGCTAGAAAGTAGAGAAATGAGTTTGTATTGCCTTAATATGCATATTACAATATGTGTATTGAATCGGAAATTTCCCCTTTATATAGTAGGGGAGTTTACCCTTAGTACAATTCTAAAAAGGTAAAAATCCTTCTTGTACATCAATTACTGATATGCGACCGACATCTGGCGAGACCGTGTGTGATATTCGTTAGGTCACGACCCTCTGTTAAGCGTGTACAATCGTTTCTCATGGGGCTCGTACCGAGTTCGNGGGGGGGGGGGGGGGGGTGTTGTCTTTTCGGGCCTGGTGACGAGCACTCCGTTCGGGCCTTAGTACGAGAAGTTCCCCGCTTCAACTTCGATCCCATGTAGTCATGTCTTTGCTTCGTTTTCCCCACCGGGAAATCGAGGTGCTCATTAGCCCCGATTTTACCCGTATATAAATAGTTCCCTTATTTCCCAGAGAGTAGGTTTGCCGAAACGATGGGAAACAATAGATGAACCCCGGTACCTTCCTTCGCACGTTACAATTGGGGTTGCAGATAAAACAAAATAACTCATCAGTCACATCGTTCTGACTTCGGACACGTGTCAGTGAACAACTGAATACCTCTTATAAAAGCTTCGCTCCCTTTCATTTCCTTCACTTTCTGACACTGGATTTTATCTTAGAACTCCACAAGGGCTTTGACTTTCTCAAATCTTCATATCTTGTTTCTTGAGCCTTCATACCTTCATCTTTAACCTAAAATCTTCATACGCTTTCTTGGATTTTCAACCCTGCACGTCATATCTTCACTTCTAAACTTCGAATCATTATACACCTTCTTCAAATATTAATATATTTTTTCAGATTTACGATGGCCAAGACTTCAAAATTAGTTCCTCAGCAGGCTGCCTCTTTATCTTCCCACCCGGCTACAGATGCTAAGGTGGCTACTCCCGAGGTGACTTCTCCCTAGGCAACTACCCCCGAGGCCGCCCACGAGCTCCCCTTGAAAAGATTTATACCTGGGGGTTGCTCAATCACGGACGACTTCAACATCAAGGTCTCATCTAAACAGGACCGGGGTGAAGGAGCATGGAGATTATGCTCCATTACTGAAGAAGTCCTTCCCAGAGTCCTAGAGGACTATAAATTGGAAGGCAAGGATGTTGTAGTCCCCGGGACCAAGAATGATATTACTACCCACGTGGAAGGGTATTCGAGTGTTTACACTTGCCCCTTTATGATGGGCTCAGTATATCTAGTGATTCTGGCTTTTGCAAGAGGTACGAGGTATGTCTCGGGAAAATTCACCCGTCTTTTTAGAGGACCGTGATCCTCCTACATTATTTTGTGAACAATACTGAATCTTCTCGATTCACCCTCGACCACCTACTCCATCTGTAGAGTCCCCGAATTTCTCGAGGGGTACCAATCAAGATCACTCGCCAGGGCAGCAAGGGTCCCTTTTCAAGCATCGACGAGGATCGAGATTGAGGCTGGTGGGGGCTCTTCGTTCGGGTAAAAACTAAGGATTTGATCCCTCTTTAATTCCTGTCGTTTCCTGAGTAGTGGAATGCATCTCGTAAGTGCCTTTTCTTGAGTGTCAAGTTTCAATTGTTTCCTTTCTCACCATCAGTATTCGTGATCGTGCAACGGTTGCTCTGATTCCCAATGCGATCCCCCAGCTCAAGGAGTGGATTGAAGGTATCTGTAAGCAAATGTCGTAATTTGAGCGATTGTGGCACAAACTTTCGGAGGGTCGATGATAGGCCCGTTCTCATGGTAAGGTTTTCTTTCGAATAGCTATTTATATGCTCTTAACTTATATAATGCTGATCTCTCCTTTTTTTTCCGGTTTTCCTAAGACCACTGAACTTAGGTTGTTGGAAAGGGACGAGGATATGTCATTGTCCGTTGATCCCTCCGTTATGAGGCAACCCCTGGTTTCTGCGAGGAGAGTAAGTGAAAAAGGAAATCCTCAGGCTCAGCGGGGCTCGAGGTATAAATAAAAAAAGAGGTCGTCCACTCAGGCCCGCAAGAGCAAGAATAATACCAGGTCCCCGAGTACTGAATTCCAATTTGCTTTAGTGGCTCAGGGATGAGCCTGAAGAGGATGATTTCTTTGTCACCACGGATCGACCCCTACCAGGGAGCAGGCGGCAATCGAGGTAGAGAGCCATGAGGTCAATCTCCCTCTGACTTGAGAGTCTAAAATGGAGACCGGGGCGGAGATCCTCGAGACGGTGCCACTGTTCCGAAAGAAGCGACCGGTGTGATAAACATTGTGGATACTCCTTCCTATACCGAGTCCATGCTTGAAGAGGCCCAAGCAGGGAAGGAGAATTCAAGTGAAGGAGTTCATGGTGCGGACGACCCTCTCTGTTCCTTCTTCATTAGCGTAGACATGTCTACTTTGGACGACTTTACTGGGCTGGGAAACCTGGAGATCCCAAAGAAGGACGTGCCTTCGGAAACTGGCGGACCGAGCTCGAGCCCAAAACTGGTGAAGCAGTTTCCTGCTCCAAGTGTAGACCCTAGGCACAAGAGAACAGTCATTCTTACGGTCCCGGAGGATGCTCAGGTTTTATTTTCTCCAGTGGGTATAGGCAGTTACCTCCGATGTCTGGTGACCGAAGAGGACCAGGCAATGATGAACGAGGTTGGCGCATCGAGTCTTTTCAACGAGGCTTAGCAGGTGCTAAACCGGGTAAGGCATCAATACTCCTTTGGGGATTCCACTTAGGTTTCAATATGTCTTACTGTTTTTGTTGCTTTGCAGGCCTCCGTGCTTTACCATGAAAGCTTCCTTAGGTTCCACTCCGAGATCAACCAGCTCGAGTTTGAGCTCAAGGAGCAGGATCGAAAGAAGGATATGTACAAGCTCCTCGATGAGAAACAAGACGAGGTCATCAAGGACCTTCAGGCCGAGCTAGACGGGGCTCAGAAGGAAGCTTCGACCCTGAGGCAGGAACAAGCCGACCTGGTAAAAAAGGTAAAGGTCTTTGAAGTTAAAAATGAGGAGCTAGTCGTGGTGTCTAAGCCATAGCTAGATCGACCAGATGGACCAACTCCAAATCTAGATAAACGAGGTCCAAGCCATGGTAAATGTATGGGATATCAAAATTGACCTACTGGCTTCGGAGAAGGAAACTACCAAGGCAAAGCTGGCATCGATAGAGGTCCAATTTCGGATGGCGAAGAAGAAAGATGAAAAGTGGTCTCACCTGAATGACGACCTCCAAGTACAGTTGAGCTCAGTTGTCACGGAGCAGGACGCCCTCGGTAGAGAGTACGAGGCAGTGAAGTCCAAGTTGGATACAACCTCCGCCAATGTTCATGGAATGGTGGCCAAATACAAGGACAGTGTGGAGACAGCCGAAGTCCTCCTGAAGGAAAAGGCCGAATATATGAAGCGCCTATCTAGACGAGAGACCCTCGAGGATATCCAGCTCGAGGTTTTGACCTATCGGCTGATATCGAAGAAGCCAAAAAATCTAAGGCTGCTAAAAGAAGCTTTACGAGCCCGAAGGTGCCGAAGGCTCTGAGATGCCTTAGTAATTTTTTAGTTTTTTGTCTTATATACATTTTTGGTCTATTTTGATGCCGTTTTTATTGGGCCTTTGTAAGTATATTCCGGAATATATATAAAATTTTCCCTTTCTGGAAATTTCAAGTTCTCTTTTTCAGCATCTCTTCATAATTTTTATTCTTGCAATGCTTGTAACACCTAAGCATAGAATCAAATATAGTTATAGGGTGTCCTATTTTCAGAGGTCCGAGCGAAGCCTGACTTTGATTCAATGTTGTTTGCTCGAGGCTTTGAAAACTCGATATGAACGGAAGTTTTTTCAATATGCTTAAGTGATTTTAGACAATGCTTTTGTCGAGGAAAACTTTTTAGCAGGTTTTAATTTTTTTAAAGGCCTTAATTTCTGATTACGAGCTTCGGACATCTCTGATCCATTTTTAGGGCAGACATAGCCTTTTGTATTTGGGCATTGCCTAATAGGTTTAGTGCACCTGGGATTTGGCCCGGTTTATCCGATATTTTTCTAGACGGTAGTCCCCAAGTGGGGATAGCCCTTGGGATCGATAGAAAAATGATATTCCCCGAGTAGGGGTAGCCCATAATCTCTTATGATCCAAAATTTAAGGAGCAAGGAAATGTGTAATAGCAAGGGCTAACTTTCTTTAATTGTTGTGTGTATAGTACATGATCGAAAGCGCGTAAAAGCTTGTGTTATGGCTAAAGTGGACTATGCGGGTATGGTTCACACGACCGTTTGGCCCTTACAATGAATCATAACCACCAAGCCTTAGCTTCTAACATACAAGGTTTTATTTTTTCCCTTGCTAAAAACCTTAACCCGAGGGTGATGGCCCCCAATATTCGAGGTTGAGCTTCAGAGGGCTCGGATATTGTTGATGCGAAATGAATGCCCATTGACTCCGGTTTGAGACAGGCCTTCGAATCTAAGTTAGCACATTTTACTGTTGCCTCATTAATAACCTTGCCGAAAAACCCATTGTGGGACAAAATTGGTCTAAGAGAAAAAGAGTAAAACACGTGCTTTCAGACCTAATAGTCACATTCACCCTTGGACATTGTTTGCAAGTGTTAGTACGATTCATAATATTATTACAGAGTAATTGAGATATTACCTTAGTAGTAGTACGACTTTAAGTTCATCACGGTCCAGTTGTTTGGTAGTTGCACACTGTTTCCTGCTTTGAGTTTGTATGAGACTTTGCCGGTAATTCTGACGACTCGATATGGTCCCTCCCAACTCGTTCCAAGTTTTCCCTTGTTCGGGTTCCGAGTGTTCAATGTTACTTTCCTCAACATCAAGTCCCCGGTATTGAAATGTCGGAGGTTGTTGTAGTATCTTTCTATCTGCTATTTCTGGGCGGCCAACCGTACTAGGGCGGTCTCACGCCTTTCATCTAATATTTCCAGGATCATGATCATGGACTTGCCATTTGACTCTTCGATCACATATTGGAACCTGCGGCTCGATTCTCCTATTTCGACTGATATTAAGGCTCGGCACCATAGACCAATGAAAACGGGGTGGCCTCGGTACTAGATTTTGAGGTTGTACTATACGCCTATAGGACTTTGGGCAAAATTTCTTTCCATTTCCCTTTGGCATCGCTCAACCTCTTTTTTAGGTTTTAACGTATGGTCTTGTTTGTTGATTCTGCATGTCCGTCCCCACTAGGGTGATAGGGTGTTGATAGTATTTTTTTAATCTTTGAAAAATTTGTTTACCTTGATGCCGATGAATTGCTTCCCATTATCACACACAACTTCGGTCGGTATCCCAAGTCGACATATTATGTGGTCCCAGATAAAGTCAATGACTTCTTTCTCCGGACCTTTTTGAATGCTTAGGCCTTGACTCATTTGGAAAAAAAGTCAGTCATGAATAATATGAATTAAGCTTTACCGAGTGCCCATGGCAGGAGACCGATGATGTCCATCCCCTATTTCATAAACGTCCATGGGAATAAGACTGAGTGTAGTAGCTTCCTCGGTTGATGGATCATCGGTGCATGTCTCTGGCAACCGTCGAATTTTTGTACGAAGTTTGTCGCATCCTTCTCCATTTAGGTCCAATAATAGCCGGCCCTGATTACTTTTCGAACCAAAGACTCTGCCCTCGAATGGTTTTCGCAAGTTCCTTCGTGACTTCTCTCAAGGCGTACTTGGTATCTCCTGGCCCCAAGTATCTGGCTAACGGGTTGTCGAACGTCCTTTGGTACAATGCCCCTTCAACCAGGCTAAATCTGGTAGCCTTGGTACACAGGGCTCTCAAATCTTTGGGGTCCGAGGCAATTTCCCAGTTTTTAAGAAGTCTATGTACTTGTTCCTCGAATGCCAGTTTAAACTTGTTGAGTTTACTTACGCATGGCCTTATGCTACCACCTACTTCATGAGTTGTATGACCGTTCCCGAACTAAATTCATCTTCATCAACCGATGACCCCAAGTTAGCCAGAGGATCAGCCTTGCTATTTTGATCTTGGGGCACATGCTGTTGGGTCCACTCCTTGAATTGATGCAGCGTTACCTGTAACTTTATCTTTGCATTCGTTCCTCTTTTTACTTTGAACGTCCCTATTGACGTGATTTACCACAACGAGGGAATCACATTTAGATTCGACCACCTCGGACCCAGGGCTTTTATCCAATTCGATACCTGCAATCATGGCCTCATACTCGGCCTCATTGTTAGTCAATTTCACAGTTCTAATAGACTGCGTAACTATATTCCCTGTAGGAGGCTTCAGCACAGTGCCGAGCCCGGACCCCTTTGCGTTCGAGGTGCCGTCCGTGTAAAGGGTCCAAATTCTCGAGTAAGTCCCTGAGGATAACAATAATTCTCTTTCGACTTCGGACACTAAGTTCGTCATAAAGTCGGCCACAAAGACACCCAAAATTTGATATGTATGGTAGTTTAGTGTCGATACTCGATATCGTACCCGTTGATTTCGACAGCCCATTTGGCCAATTAGCCCAAGAGCTCGGGCTTGTGCATGATGTTCCTTAGTGGGTAAGAGGTTATGACACATATGGGGTGACATTGAAAGTACAGTTTTAGCTTCCTGGATGCGTAAGCTAAATGAGTGCCAATTTTTCCAGGTTAGAATACCTTGTTTTGGCCTCGCCTAGAGTTCTACTGACATAGTAAATAGGAAATTGCGTACATTCCTCTTCCCGGACTAAAACTCCACTTACCGCCATCTCAGACACCGCTATGTAAAGGTACAATTGGTTATCCGCCTTCGAAGTGTGGAGCAGAGGTGGACTCAAAAGGTATCATTTGAGTTCTTCCAAAGCTTGTTGGCATTCCGGGGTCCCAGAAACGTTCTCCTTCTTTTTCAACAGTGAGAAGAACCAATGGATTTTGTTTGCGGACCTTGATATTAACCGACCAAGGGCGGCTATATGCTCGGTCAGCCTCTGAACGGCCTTGATGTTGTCCAACATGGTGATGTCTTCTATGGACTTGATCTTGTCCCAATTAATCTCGATAAGCCCGATTGGATACCATGAATCCGAGGAACTTTCGCGATCCGACCCCGAATCCACACTTCTCTAGGTTCAGTTTCATATTGTATTTTTTCAATGTGTCGAAGGTTCCCTGCAACTCTTTCAAATGGTCCTCTGCTCGCATGGACTTAACTAACATGCCGTCAATATAAACTTCCATCGAATTTCCTATATCTTCTTAGAACATCTGGTTTATTAGGCGTTGATAGGTGGCACCAGCATTCTTTAATCTTGATGGCATTACATTACAACTGTAGGTGCTGAATTTAGTGATATAGGAAGTCTTTTCTTGGTCGCTCGGGTCGGTCTGAATTTGGTTGTACGCGAAATAGGCATCGAGAACGCTGAATATCTCGCGCCCGGTCGTCGCTGTCACACCTCCTTTCTCACTACCCCGTATTAATGAAGGGTAGAGAGGGGTTTTTTCCAATTAAAGTGACATTATTCAGATTTGGGATTTATTTTAGTTTTCAGAGTCGCCACCCGGATTTTCTTTTACGGTGTTCCGGGACACCATTTATTTATTGAAATCCCAAACCGAGGAAATTTTGACTCTGTTTTAATTTGTTTGCGCACCAGAAATCCGAGTAAGGAATTCTGTTAACCCGGGAGAAGGTGTTAGGCATTCCCGAGTTCCGTGGTTCTAGCACGGTCGCTTAACTATTAATATTTGGCCTAAATTATCTGATTATTTACATATTTTTTAAACCTATTGTGCATTTTAGCCTTTTTCAATTTTTAGCCGCTTTTAATATTTATGGAATTATTTTAATACAAGTCACAATTGACGTGCACTTGTTATTTTTTGGACACATTGCAAACCGCGCCACATGAAATGTACCCGCGATTTACAACATGCTTATTTAATTAATGTTTTGATTTAGAGTCAGGGACATGAGTTGCCACATCCGAGTGTAGATTATATAATCATGACTATGGTCGTGACAATTAAAAATGCCTATTTGAGGCGATATTCAATTATTCTCTAAGTTTTAGAATCTTTATCTAAAAGTAGTATTTTAGCTTACGAGATATGCATGTAAACCACTTTTGATATTTATGGACTTATCTTGGAACAAGTCACGATGGCGTGCCCTTGTTGTTTTGGACACATCGCAACCGCGTCACATGAAATGCACCCGCGATTGCGACATGTGATTTTAATTATTGTTTGAAGTTAGGGTCGGGTCACATGAAATGCACACCCGAAATGGGGATTATATGTCACGACCATGCCACGGGAACCGTACCCATAGCCGTGATGATTTATTATTCGTGCGTCAAACAAAGTTTACATTTCCTAAATCACTTTATTGAAACAATTTTATCTACACTAATCCCAAGACAATAATAAAGCATAACTTATTCAACTTCTAACAATCCAAACCAACAAATAGTCTGTTCACGTCATAAAAGATTTAAGCTAACAATTTCACTAAGGCAAAAATGATACAAAATGAAGTGAAGTCCAGGGAGTACAAAGATAACACTAAGACAGTACACAATGTGAACTTTTCATTGAAAAAAAAAAGAAAAAAACATTTTTGTTCATTACTAACAAATCAATGAAACAAGAGTATCAAAAGATTAACATGTCTAAAAGGATTAGATTAATTACAGAATATGAATTTCAAATTACAGACTCACAAACATATGTATCTACCTTATTACGTGAATAATTATTCGTTTATGGTGGCTAAACATATAAACATGAGAAAATTTCCAATTACATGGCTACATAGAAGCCGACTAAGCAGTGACTCAGCCTATGAAATCTTTGAAGGAACAAACAACTACCAAACTAGAGTTTTAACACAAACATAGCAGATTCAATAGAAGCCAAACATATTTTATATTTGAACAACTCTTAAAAAATGAAATTTCAGTACATACCTGAAGCGTAGGAGCTATTTTTAACAAATCTAATTACCAAATAAAATCCATAGACAGCAGACAGAGTTCAACGGTGAAGCAAACAACAACATAAATCAGCAAAACAACATGAATCGATTCCCAGAAACCTCAACGAGAACTCCGAACCAATGAAATTAGTGTAGCGAAAAACAGAACTGGATTTTTAATTTCTCTTCTTTTTTCCTACTTTTGCGTCGAAATTCTGATTTCGCGTGTTCTGGGCATCAACTCCAGCGACTATGATGATGACTAATCCGAGTCGTAGCTCCCATAGCAGCCATTTTTTAGGTGAGAATGAGGAGGAAGCCAGGGGGTCCTCTGGTTTGCCGGAGATGGAGATGGAACGGTGGGGCTGCCTGGTTTGGGGAGATGAGAGTCGAGAAGAAGAAGGGAAGGGGAGAACGGCGCAGCTGGGATTGGGGTCTGGCGGCAGAGGCGTGAGGAGAGGAGATGAGAGGGGGGTGCGGCGGCTGCCTCTTTTTCAGATTAGGGGGGTCCGATCTCTAGGTTTTTTTCTCTAGGTTTTAGGTCTAGGTTTATAGGTGAGGGAGATGGGTATTGGGCCGGACCGGGTCGGGTAGGTGGGGTTTTGGGTTCTGGACCGGGTTCCTTTGGGCTGGGCGGATTTTGGTAAAGAATTGGGCCTGATTGGTGGCCCAAGTCCAATTTTAACCTTAACAACCTTCTCTTCTTTTTATGCTTTTGCAGAATTAGC
>ML302639.1:3874-35502 GCA_005239505.1 Nicotiana paniculata | reverse complement strand
TATATATATATATATATATATATATATATGGGATATGGAAAAGGTTATGGCGTTATATACGCATCACCACCTGATTAGCTGGTATACGTTGATGATTTGACCACTGTGGCTGAGATGATATGATGGAATGCCCTCAGAGCTGATTATGTTATGAAAAATGTACCTATGCACGACATGACATTCATACGCATATGCATGACATTATAAGTATTTCATGATTTACAAAGTTTTCTAGACTTACAGGTTGAGTCATTTACTCTATATTTATTCCATGTCAGTTATGTACTTATTTATGTACCTTACATACTCAGTACATTATTCGTACTGACGTCCCTTTTGCCTGGGGACGCTGCGTTTCATGCCCGCAGGTCCCGATAGACAGGTCGAGAGTCTTCCAAGTAGGCTATCAGCTCAGCGGAAGATGTTGGTGCGCTCTATTTGCTTTGGAGTTGCTTGTTTGGTTAGTATGATTTAGACGTGTATCGTTTGGTATGGCGGGACCCTGTCCCGACCTTTATGAAAATTACATGTTCTTAGAGGCTTGTAGACAGATGTCATGTACCTAAAAGATTGTATGGCCTTGTCGGCCTATGTTCAGTATACGAGTGGTTATTTTGGTCTTATAGGCTCGTATGTCTTATGTATAAGTTGGTATCACATGTTGTATTCTACTTATCTCATGGCAGACATGAAAAGATACGTTATGTTGGTACTCGGTTGAGTAAGGTACCAGGTGCCCATCGGGGCCCATCGGTTTGGGTCGTGACAAATTTAATGGGTGATGATGGAATTTGAAGAAAATGAGTTAAGGAGTACAAACCTATGATTTGGTGTTGAATTCCCTCTTCAAAAATCGCCCTAGGTCGTCTAGTGAAAGAGAGATGAAATTTGGGAAGAAATCCTGTTTTGGTCTGTTTAAAAATCACAGGGGAGGCCTTATTCGCGCTCGCGAAGGGCCTGTCACGATCGCGAAAGACAGCAACCTAAAGGCCTACGCGTTCGCGAGTCTCACTACGTGTTCGCGGAAGGCTGTTGCCCCCTGGCCTTCACGTTCGCGACCCAATGATCTCGTTCGCGTAGAAGAACACCTGACCCCTCCCCCAGTTCCCTAAGCCATCGTTCGAGATGGCCGCGTTCGTGAAGGGTAAGCCCCCCCCCCCTCCATTGCTCCGTGTTCGCGAAGAGTAAATTCCTCCCCAGCCCCCCTTCCCCTTCACAATCGCGTGAGTGGCTTCGCGATCGCGAAGCACAAAATAGCAGCACACCAGAAACAACAAAAAACATTAGATTTCTAAGTGGCAAACCACTCGTAGCCTATCTGAAACTCACCCGAGCCCTCGGGGCTCTAAACCAAACATGCACACTAGTCTAATAATACCATACAGTCTTGCTAGTGCGATCAAATCGCCAAAATATCACCTAGAACTACGAATTTAGCACCAAAATATATGGAATTCTCAAGAACACTTTAAAATTTCTATTTTCTCAACCGGACGTCTGAATCACGTAAAATCAATTTCATTTTTCACCAAATTTCATAGATAAGGTATAAATATCTTAATAGACCTGTACCGGTCTCCAGAACCAAAATACAGGCCAATCAACAAGATCAAACATTAAGAAAATTCTTAAAATTATTAATTTTTCAGTCTTTCAATTTTCAACAAAAATTCATATCTCGTGCTAGGGACCTCGAAATTCGATTCTGGGCATATGCCCAGGCTCTATATTTCACTACGGACCCACCGGAACCGTCAAAATACGGGTCCAGGTCCGTTTACTCAAAAAGTTGACCGAAGTCAACTAAAATTAATTTTTTAGGCTAAAATTATTATTTCATCAATTTTCAACATAAAAGCTTTCCGGAAACACGCTCGGACTGCGCATGCAAATCATGAAGGATAAAAATGAGATTTTAAGGCTAAAGAACGCATAATTGAATTAATATATCATGGGTCCATTTGGGTTGAAGATCTCTGGTGGGTTAACTTGGGCAAGCGCAAACATCCCATCTTTAAAATTGTTCCAGCGCAAACCAATTAAAACTTTGGTGGGTTAAGCGGGTTAAATGTGTTTGGGTTATTTTTGCCGCCCCTACCAACAATACTCTAATTGGTAGCTCCTTTATGAATATTAATATTGGAGTCCTTGATTCAGGCAGGAATAGCATGGCAATGGAGTGGTAGGTGAAGCGGCACAGAAAGAGGAACCTAAACCAGTTTCTGAGGTTCCTAACACAAATGATACACAGGAAAAGAAGAGTTGGATTTAGGTTAAAGGGAAGTCAACCAGCAAAGGGAGTCAAGTATCCAACACTAGGGTTCCAATGACAAATACAACATAATGGATTCAGTCCATTGGGAATTCAAGAAAATATACATACTGGTCAGGTAATGACAAGCATTCAGGAATTAGGCTAACGTAATAGCAGTAGGAGTGATGGTATTGGTACTTCCCTCTTCATACTAGTATGAGAGTACCTACTTGGAATGTAAGAGGTTTGAATAAAGTTCACAAGCAAAAGGAGTTAAAAGAGTTTCTAACAGTAAATAAGCTTATATTTATAACTATAATAGAACATAGAATAAAGGGAGAAAAGCATCCCATAATACCATACAGGAAGTGGTAACTGGGTGATGTTGATGCACAAATTATGATATTCTGGGAGAAGTAGTATATAGTTACGATGGGATCGTAATGTAGTAAGGTATATAGAACTGGGGAAAAATTCTTAATGCATTCATGGTAGTGTCAATAAATACGATGGAACAGGTGAAATGTACTTTACAGAAATTTATTGACTGGATACCATTTGAGGCAGGAAAAGCCTATGGAAGGACTTGAGAAAGATCAAGATCAATCAGCAAAAAACCTGGTTAATGATGGGTGACTTTAATTGGAGAGAACAGAATGAATGGCAATCCTGTACAGGTTATAATATAAAGGAATTAAACGAATTCTTGCTAGACACAAGCATGAATGAGGTGAAAACAATGGGAAGGAACTATGGTTGGACAGATAAGCAAATACACAGTAAAATTGATAAAGCTATTGCAAATGTTGAATGGCTGAATTTGTTCCCTCAGTTGGAGATGGTAGCTATGGACCCTTACTTTTCTAATTATTCCCCTTTTGCATTACTTTAATGGAGAGTCAGTGTACAAGCAAGAAGCCTTTCAGATTCTTTAACCACTTAGTAGAGCACAAAGACTTTTATCAACTGGTTACAGTGGCCTGCAAGAGTTCAAAAAGAGCTTATAATATGAAGGGTGTCTGGGATAAATTAAAGCAAGTGAAGAAAGTTATAAGATTTTGAATACTGTGGAATTCTCAAGAGGGGGCACCAGGATAGCTACAATCAGACAACAACTTTTGGGATTGCAGGAGCAAATGAGATCCCCCAATCGTGATGCTGCTCTATATGAGACAAAGGAAGAGCTTAGACCAAAGCTTGAAAAGTGGATACTGATAAAAGAGATCATTGGAAAGCGAAAGTCAAGGAACAAATGGTTGAGGCTAGGAGACTCAATACTGCTTTCCTTTATGCAACAGTGAAAAGCAAAATTGCACAGAACAGAATTAATAGCCTGCAGTCAATTGATGATTTCCTATTACAATCTAAAGAGTCTACTGTAGTGTCACGACACAAAACCCATCTAGTCGTGATGGCACCTAACTCAACCTGATAGGTAAGCCAAGTAACAGTCAACATAATTGAAATGAGAATAATAAGAGTAAATGAGTAAAATAATTGAATTTCTATACAACTCCCAATGACTTGTAGTACAAATCATGAGCTTTTAAGATTTAGAATTTACAAAGCTGGTACGAAATAAATGCATAATCTTTTCGGAATATACATAAACAGATTTGCAAATCTAAAACTACCAAAGACAAGTGGCAGTTATAACAAAAATGGAGTTACATCTTCAACGCCATCTCCTGTCATACACAGTAACATCAGCTCCAAGATCTACACGCAAAGTGTAGAAGTGTAGTATGAATAAAACCAACCACATGTACTCAATAAGTATCCTAGCTAATCTCGGCGGGGTAATAGAATCAAGAACTATAAATGATACTCCTAAGAAAGGAAAAAAAATAACTATATTCGGTTCAAGCAAAACCCTTGGAAAAAAACCACGACACAAAGAAAAAATCAAGGGGGGATTATTACACTATGTAAGAAGGTAAAATAAAAATAAAAGACATGTCTTTTGGATTTTCAAAATTTTTGAAAAATTTTTGGCGTTTTTTTCAACTTTGACTCTCAAAAACACAATCTAAGAAATCCATCATTGGGAAAAGTCAATCATCGTCGAAGTTTGAACACATGTACCCTCTTATTATCATTTGTTACTTTATTACCGTTGTTAACCTTGTATTGGTAAATTGCTTTATTGTCCTTTAACTGCCTTTATTTTTCCATTGTTAGATTATATCAATATCTTGCATATGTTTCTATGTCTAGTAGGTGTATTGACCTGATCTCGGGACTACTCTACCGAGGCTAGTCTTGATACTTACTGGGTATCGCTTGTTGATATCTAATTTTTTTCTCATATTTTTTCAAATATAGATATACCTTCAAAATAGTGTACATGCATCATCATTTGATTTACAAGCAGGAACAAGCATTTTTTTATAATTTTCTATAATTTTTAAAGGCTTTAAATCAATTTATTCCTATATCTTTTATTATATAAATACTCATTAATTATCTCACAAATTATTTTATGATGATTTTATCATCTAATTTCATCATTTACATCCACATTAGGTTTTAAATATTTTTTGCATATTTGTCATAATTATATTTGCATTTAAGGGCTAAAATTGCACATTTGCAATCATAGCCTATATGCATTTACAATTACTTTATTTATGCTAAAATAATCCTTTTATACCTTTATAATGTTAAATAATTGTTTTTATTTATTTTTATGCACAAATGATATTTTTATTATTTATCCATTATTTTTATAAATTATTTATTGGTTAAATTTTGGGTATTTAAAATCTGGCCCCATTTTTAATTAAACTCGGGCCTAAAACTACCCAAACCAGCCCAAGCCCAATACTCCGAACCCAAATACCCTTACCCATTCAATTAAAACCCAATCCAGTCCGCCTTAATCCCAGCCATTGATCAAAATGACCAACGACTCACAAATAACGCCCCCCCCCCCTCTTATATCTCCCACATCTCTATCCTAATCTTTCTTTCCTAAATTCGACGTCCTTATTTCCCCTCCACCGATGAACCCTAATTCCGCAGCCTCACCCAAATCCCGTTCCTAATGGGATTCTTTCCCTATCCCCTTACCATTTCAGTGTTTTCCCCTTATTTGGTGCTATATTATGAGATAACTTAGGTACTTGCCTAAACATGGCAAGTACCACGTCTTTGATTCAGTCCTAATCAAGTTTTACCTCTTGAATCTGGACGACCTTGAGTCCAAACACGTTATTTGTATCATGAGAGCCCGATTCGCTCGTATCTCGTTGGATCATACTTAACCCTAAGGTTAGGGTTTTCAAATTCTCTTATTTGAACCAAAACTGGTTCAAGTTTTGATTTTGAATGTTATTTCGTCTATATTCACTCTATTACGCATGAATCTACCTATTTCCGTTAATTCCTTTTACTTGCCCTAAATTAGGGTTTCAGATCTTTTAAATCGAACCAATCTAGTTCTATTCTCTGTTTCTTTTAAATAGTTTCCTGTTTATGTTCATTGTATGCAGTATGTGATTATTTTATCCTTATTTCTCTGCTGATTTTATGGTTTACCCAAAATTAGGGTTTTAGACCCTTTTTTACTCGAACCAATCTAGTTCGATTCTCTGCTTCTTTTGAATAATTTCCCGTCTATGTTCATTGTACGTGTTGTGTGATCCTTTGCCTTATTTTCTGCCAATCTTGTGTATTTTTACCTAAAGTTTAGGGTTTCAATTCGACTGATTTAAGTACTTTCCTTTTTTATGATTAATTAAACTGTTTTCCATCTTTGGGTTCTAGTTTCTGCACTATTTAAACCCCTTCTACCTCTCCCCTTAGACAAACTGGAACTCTCATTTTTTTTATTCACTAAAAACTTAAGCTCTCTTTGTTCTCTCTTGTTTTGATTTATGTACTAAGAGGTTATGTTTGGCCGGCTGAAAGCCAAGGCTAAATTACTCTGGAACTTAACTGCTATTGCATATTTACTTGCTCTCTTCTCAACTGGTATGCCCTAACCTTTGCAATTTCATTCTCTATGCTTTGTTTGACTAGCATGTTTCAATTCCTAGCATGATTATGTCCTTTATATAACTATATGATTTCATTTGGTAATACTGTTAACTCAAGACTAGGTTATTTCAAATAGCATGAATATTCTCATAAGTTAATGTAAGGTTTAGTTTGTTTCATTAACCTGTTCTGAACTTTATAAGGTATTGTAAGCATGCAATGATTGTTATAAGTCCAGTCTGTTTCTGTCTCTATGTTCAAGCCATGACTGCTTTAATATTTAACCAAATCACATGCCAATCTGCTTGAACTACATGTTGAACACGAACTTTATTTGTTTCTTGGTGCAGTTCTGTTTGCAATTCTGTATTCTGAATTTGCTTGCCTCTGAAGTTGAACTATTTTTTCTTAACCTATCCCCCTTACCCTTTATGCACTGGTTTTCAAACTCCTACTCTTAGTTATTTAGGTTCTTACCACTCCCAGTGTGAGCACAGCCTAGGGTCCTTGAGACTCCTCTGAACTCTGACACATTGTGGCTAGTCTTCCAATCCTTATGAACTATTTTTTCTGAGTGTGGTTCTGGTGTGAGAATTTTCCGAGGTCCCTGAGGCCCTTGGGAACTTTGACACATTAGAAACCCAATTTTATGTGTCATGGATGGATCACTATTATGCTCCAGAGTTGCTATGTTTGAGGGCCTGGTTCCCAGTTTTATATTGGGCCTATGAAGGCTCCCTATAGTGTAATGGATATTGTTATGTAATTCATTCGATATTCTGGGTTGTAATAATTTCTGTAATAACAGATTTAATTAGTGAAAGCTGGGGGGTGTTCCTTCTATCTTTGTTAAACTTGGGTAGAAATCCTACTTATAGGTTTAATTATGTTGATCAAATCATGTGAGTGCTATTACTTGTCTAGAGATCCTGCCTATAGGATTTTCTGATTGTTTAATTCTGTATTTTTACGCTTGCATATTAGAGATCCTCTTTATATACTTCTTGCATTAAATCATGTTCATAGGATCCACACATATTTTTAACTCAACGTGCATTAGTGACCATGTCTATAGGATTCTGTTTGAAATAATAACCTTTCCTTGGCAACCTGCTTAAAATTCTGCCCACATACAGTTGTAGATATCATGCCTATAGGGTGAAATCAATCTCAAACCTAGAAAACATGCCTATAGGATTTAAAATTAATAGATATCATGTCTATAGGAGTTTAAATCAATTCTGCAATTAGAAAGTATACCTGTAGGATCTAAAAGGGATAAAACCTGCCTATAGGAATAAAAATCAATAGTTCACTTAGAAACCATGTTATAGGTTTATAATTAATAAACTCGTAGAAACCATGCCTATAGGGTTCTGTTAATCAGTTTTGAGTTCGACCAATTCTGGTTATCACTTAGGCAAGCTTGTAGGAGTTGCTAATGATTCTTGGCCTAAAATCGTGATATCTTGCTGCCTGGGAGTGCCCACATTCATGCCTAATAAAATTAGTAGGCAAACTAATAGGTGTATATGCTCGCCTTAATAAATTGCTTCTTTACATTCAGTTTCTTCTTACCTAGATATCCTGCCTATAGGGTTCTAAAATTAATAAAGTTTGCTGATTCAATTGTGTTCTTTTGTTGTTTACGTGTGGAGGTCAATGTGAGCCCTTATTTGTTTATTTGAAAGTCCTATTTGTCTTTTGTTTGTTGCTAGATTTCTCATTTTAGTAACATAGAATGGTCTCGAACCATCCTAAATAGAGGTCCTAACACCTCCAGGACCATAGTTAAGGGACGGGTAGTGCACGCACAAGGAACGAGTTAGAAGCTATTAGAACGCTTAGGTAACAACCGAAAGATAGTAATTGGGTAGTAAAGGAGATGATGACCCCGTGCGCTAATACTATGAGTAACACCCCAACGTGGGGAAGTTACAAAGTATTGCATGGAATGATCCTATAGGCTAAAAAACCTAGGACCCCTTTAATCCTGTTTAAAGTAATTTGTATTTGTCCAAATTGTTTTATTTCCCTTTTAGACTAATTCTCTTAATTAAATTCGGCCGGGACCCACCATTGTGGACCTCGAGGGGTTCCTAACACCTCTCCCTCAAGGTAATTTCGAGCCCTTACCCGATCTCTGGTGATGCAAACTGGCTTTATGAGTTAATTACTCTAGGTGACCTAACGCACCTTAATCCGTTAGGTGGCGACTCTTCCAATCCCTTACCCAATCCCAAAAAGAAGGAGTTGTCCCAGAAATGTTGAAACACGATTTTGCAAGAAAAAGGGAGGCGCGACACTGCTGTGGTGTACTCATGCTACGCTTCTGCACATTTTTTTGTGCAGATCCAGAGTTAGTGGATTGTGAGTTGCAGCGGAGACCTCAAGTTATACCTGCCATTGCGTTCGCATGCCTCATAGGTCACCTTCTGGAGGTTTATGTAGTTATTATTTATTTCCATTCTGAACAGTAATGTATTTTATATTCTTAGTTACTCTTAGAAGAGCATATGACTTTGTACTATTTTTCTTGGGATATTGTATATCTATTGATGGTTGTTGGCTATATATGAAAATTATTGTAATGTTTTAAATGGCTTAAAGTTGTTAATAACTCAGCATGTGTTAGGCGTACCTAGTCTTAGAGACTAGGTGTCATCACGACATCCGAAGGTGAGAACTTGGGTTCGTGACAGATTTCCTTTAATGGCTACTCCTTTACTGTTGCTCTTTTCAATCAGTACCTTACTTTTAAATTCTCTTCTCTGATCCTCGTATTCTCGGAATCTACACAATACTGGTCACAAAATTAGTTGCACAAGAGGTTTATTGCAGAGGGTACATGAAGTGTAAACTAGCTAGGAAACTTCAGCAGATAATGTCCTATCCTAGGTGATGATGTCAACTAAAGGTTATAGTTCAATTATGGGTGGCAAAAATAACCCAAACCTATTTGACCCGCCTAAGTTTTAATTGGTTTGGGCTAAAACGATTTTGAAAATGGGATGTTTTGGGTGCTAGCCCAGTTAACCCATAAAAAAGTATCAGCCCAAATGGATCCATGATGATGCCCAACCTTGACCCATGAAAATGTTCAATCTTAGAGTTCTATCTTGACCCATGTGCTGGAAAACATTTTCTAATTTTTTCATGTTTGATTGGTTTAAATATTTGAAAAATATTTTCTTTTTGAATTTATTTTTCTCCAGTTGGAGAAAATATTTTCCCTATCACGGCAAAAAAATATATTTTTCAAAACCCTTTTCCAACCTTCCAAAATTACTGTCATTGACAAAAATTATCATCAAACATGAAAAAAATCTGAAAATAAAGAAGAAACACATTATCACAACAGAAAAACAACAAATAAATTTATGTCAATAAATAAAGGAAGAGTACTGAGCTCTTTTTTAGGTATCACAATAAAATAAAATAAAGTACTCATTTTATTGAAATGAAAGATAATGCTTTTCTACAACATGAAAAGATTTTTGTTTAAATAAAATAAATATTTTTTCTACTACATAAAAAGAAAGTAGTTATTTTGTGAAGAAAATACTTTTTCTACTCATGAAAAAAAAATTATTTTTCTTTTGAAACAAAAGAAAATACTTTTTCTACAACATGAAAAGAAAGTACTCATTTTGTAAAAAATAAAATATTTTTCTATATCATGAAGAAAGTACTTATTTTATTGAAATAAAAAGAAAATACTTTTTCTACGTCATAAAAAGAAAATATTTATTTGTTAAAATGATTTGGCAAAATACTTTATCTACAATATTAAAAGAAAATGTTCATTGTAGACAATTAAAATTTTATTAAATTTGAATCCATAAGTAATTTAGATTTTATCATACATTAAATACATACTAGTCCAAATGATACTATGGGATAGTATAATCGGGTCGACTATTTAAATCTGAAATAAATTGATTTAAATAAAAGTCCAATGTATTATTAGGCTAGCTGGTCAATTGGTCTTCTACCAAATGGGTCGGCCCATGAGTCTCAAGCCCAATGATCCACTAGGGTTTTCTTGGAGACTACTCCACCCCACACCTATATAAAGGGGACAAAGAAGAAGGCTAAGATACAATCAAGTAAGCAGAAAGAAAAACTAAAGAAGCTCTGAAGAATAACATCAAGGTCTCCATCCATATATGCAATCGTCATGTAAAGCCCCAGAAATTTTTCTAACAAGATTAAGCCTCACTCGAGCTTAAGAGAATATTTTGCAAGACCTCCAAGTGCTTGTGAACTCACACGAGGGTATCGAGATCATTAAAATACTTGGACATGAATATTATGAGGGTTGAAGGTCACTAAGTTGCATGAATAAAAGCATAGCTTGAAATGGTGGAGAAAAAAGGGAAGAAGGAAACCCAGCAAGCCTGTGAAGCCTTTTTGCGTAGCCTACGCAAGCTGTGTAGGCAAAATCATCATGGAAGTGAAGGGGAGAGTTTTAGCTGCGTAGGCTACACAAGCCTGGGTAGCTAATCTGCGTAGGCTCCGTAGCCAGCCTACACAACTCATTTTCTATAAAATAGGGGAGATTCAGGGAGAGAGAAAAAGATAACATTTTTGGCTAAGTTTTGGGTTCTAGAGAGAAGGTGGAGCATCCTCAACCCAAATACACATCAAAGGTGAGTTTTATGATATTTTTTGTAATGAATTAACACTAGTTAATGGTAGTATTAATATCTACATGGATTGAAATTCATAGGGATTTCTCTAATCTTCAAGAATTATTCAAAAGGGTTCAAGTTAGAGATTTGAGCTACAAGAGGTAAATTATCTACCCTACACTTAAATACAAATATGGATTAAGTATTTGGAATGTATTGTGAAGTAGAAAGTACCAATTGATTTAAGAATTATGCTAGTCCTTGAAATGGGTATTGTGAGTTAGGGTTCTTGAATGGAAAAGAAGATGAATAGTAAATTTTTGAATCTTGTTAAGATGGTTGGTGATTCTAGTGCTTCAATAGCTTAATAGTGACTATGTATTGAATCATTTAACCTAGATTAGGGTTTAAAGGCCAATGATGAAATATATTAAGGATAAAAAGGATATGTGTGGATGAATTAGGCTTGTTGAAGACTTACAGTCAACTTGTTAACCTTAAATGGGTATCGACATATATGTTTGGAAAAGTTTTGATGTCGTAGGATGTCTGATGTAGATATTGGCTTGTTGGCGACGTTTGAGAGTTCTAATGAATTGGAGCGTCGTACTATTATTTGAAGCTTGGACTTGAGGTAAGTTGATTAAAACTTACTCTTCTTGAGGGATTTTCTCTAAAATCATATTTGAGTTATTACATGAGTTTATTTGTAAATGTGCATCCGTACATGTGCGCATAAGGGGGATAGGAAGTCACCATGTATTTTGAGTTTTGTTGCATAAAGAATGTCTTGTTATTTTACAATTGAGAAATTCTATTTTTAAAGATTTGAAGGTAAATGATGCTTGAGGAAGTTTTTAATTTAAACTTATGTATTGGAAAGAATATAAAGCATTTGAGTGATAAAGAGGTATTTTATGAAAAGTATTTCTTTTGAAACTTGATTAATGGATAACACTCGTCGTATTTTTGAATTATGGATGTTAAATTGCTAAAGGCTTTAATATGAAAAAGATTAGATAGTTGATTGTTTTATTCAAATGTTTTAGTTTGACCATGAGCTATGATTTGATAAAAATAGATCCTTTGAGGCTACTATGCTATGAATATATTTTAGATATATCAAATGTTTTGGGAGTTACTAGTGGAGATCACCGATATTGGTTCGAATGTTGAGTTCGTTGCCATGGAACTACACGTGCATGTGTAGGGTCACATTCCAAGGCTAAGTCGAGGTTTGTGGGGGTAAAGTCCCCCATTGAGAGGGAAAATGATCATTACTTAAAGTAATTAGGTTAAGACGACTCGTACGGCACTACGGGAAGCCGCCCAGACAAGTAGGGTCAAAAACTTGTTGCTAGGTTGATCACCTCGTAGTTGTTTATTATGTCGGTGTCGGTATAGTACTTCTGATAAAAAGTTAAGAGATAATTTGTTTAGGCCTAAGGAGCCGAAAGTGGTTTCAATGACCTAATGAAGATGCAATTGTTTTGTATGATTTTATTAGAATCATGGATTAATATAAATTTTTTAAAAGTTTGTATCATGATCTATATTTTTCTAGTTTTTTCATTTAAAATGATAAAGAGCGTGAATTGATATAATTGTCATCATTATATATCGAACGTTAGTTGCATTATTTTTGGTAAGCCTTGTCCCAGGAATATGAGTTAGAGAGAGTCTATGATACTTATTGAGTATTGTCGTGGTGTACTCATCCCTCAGAGGCCCCTCTCCAGGGTCCTGCTTACGTTATATGTTTCAGGAGGAGGTATGGTATGTGATGAGAGGATGAGCCTAGGATGACTTCTTTCCGAGGTGCATGGTGAGGCACCACTTCTATTTCGTGGTAGCTGTTATGTTGATTATTTACTCTCTGTTGGTCGGGATTGTCCCAAATGTTTATTTTATTCTCATGTCATAGAGATTTCGTAGAATATTAGGATTGTTTTGGGGTTGTAATTGATGGTCATTCATATCATGAAATAAAAGTGACATTGTTATCCTTATGTATTTTCAATTATTGAAAATGATGTATTTAAAGATTATACTTCATGTATGGTTTTAATCATTTAAAATGACTATGCTTTCAAAAAGGCTTTTTCATGCATCCGTTAGTCATATTGATGGATATTCTAGTATGAGTTGGTTCGCCCGGGTTAGGTAGTGTACTGGGTGCAGGTCACGTGGTCTTGGGTCGTGACATGTCATTTGTGGTCCAATACCAAAGACTTACTCAAATCATAGGCAGGCAGATTCAAATCTTCCATTCGTGATAACCCAATACAAAATCCTAGTTCGTGACGACCTTCAAATTGTTCGTGACGTACTACAAATCTGAAATCCGTCAAGTTCAAGATCGAGTTCTCAACTTCTTGAACCATCATTCGTGAGGAGAAGAATCAGAGGACCACATCTCCTTAGATTTGAGATATTTTAGATATTGTAACCCCATCACTTGAAATCGAATTTAATATTTGTCGCTATATTTCTTGTCTTGATTATTATTTTTCAGGAGCGAAATTTAGTTGTTACAAATTTTGGCACACCCAATGGGACCATCTCTACCTATTTATCTTCTTAATTCTCAACATTCAAGATCACTAAGATGGATTCAAATAATATTGACTCATAAGTTGGTGACTCCAAATTTTCTTCTGACGTTGAAAGTATCTTGAACGCTACTATGGGGAGTCTTGGGCCAGTCACCTGAAGCAAGGCGAGTGTCTTGGGAAAGCAAGCACTCCAAGTGTCATCTGCACCAATGCATGCTTTGAGATCTTCATCATCCGGAGAGGAAAGGTCCTCTACTAGCAAATCAGAAAGAGGAGATAATATTGCAAAGTTTTAGAGAAAGCTCTTGCTAAACTTACTTTATACAATACCAAGAGTCAGCTTACCCAACCTGATGATGAAGCTTTACGCGTTGGATCTACGCTAATCTCGCCACATGACATATTCCAAACTGAGTTCAACCCATGGGAAGATCTCAGTTATTCTTCATCATCTGCAATAATCATAGAGGCAACGATGACTAACATTTCGACAATTGAGGAGCAACTCGCAAATCTGACAAAGGCGATTTAGGGCTTAACAAAGTATGTTCAAGATCAATATGTCTGTATTACAAAATTGATAGGAATAGTAGAAAGCATGGTGGATGGAGAATCAAGTCATGCACCTGGAAAGCTCTCTGAAGTCTATGAGAAGGCTGATCCTCCAACAAAACAAGTGTCATCCTCCAAAGAACTTCATGCCTCCTCCGAAGGATCAATTCCCATTGAACAATTGAAGGAATTCATCATGGGAACTATCAAAGATAAGTATGAGGTCGCTTGAAAGTCTTCTCTCATGTACGCAAAGCCGTATACTGCAAGAATTGATAGCTTGAAGATGTCTGTCAGTTATCAACCTCCCAAATTTCAGCAGTTCGACGACAAGAGAAATCCTGGCACTTTGTTGAGGCATGCAACAATGCAGGGATCTATGGAGATTACCTTGTCAAGCAGTTCGTCCGCTCATGAAAGGGGAATGCTTTTGATTGGTACACCAACCTCGAGGGTGGATCCATTGATAGTTGGGATCAATTGGAGCAAGATTTTCTCAATCGCTTTTATAGCACGAGGCATACTGTGAGCATGGTGGAACTTACAAACACTCGCCAACGAAAAGATGAACCCGTTATTGACTTTATAAATCGATGGAGGAATGCAAGCCTCAACTGCGAAGATAGGCTAAGCACAACTTCTGGCATAGAGATGTGCATCCAAGGAATGCATTGGGGATCGTGACATCTTGCAAGGAATTAAGACTAGGACATTTGAAGAACTTTCCACCCGTGCTCATGATATGGAGTTGAGCATGGATTCTGCTGGAAGTGAAGGGTTTCCCATCTACGAACCTCACAAGGGAAAAGATAAGCAAGAAGTCAAGAAATGGAGCAAGTTCGTACCAAATAATGAAAGCAAAGAATCCATGAACGTCAATGCCTCTCATGTGAAGTTTACTACTAAGGTGAGCAAGAAATAAAGTATGAAAACAACTTCCTCTCAAGACAATGCAAATCGGATGTTGACTCTCAAAGAGATGCAAAAAAGGAGTACCCATTTTATAGACTCTAACGTGTCTGCGATATTTGAAGACCTCCTCGAGCTAAAGCTTATTGATTTGCTAGAGATGAAGCGACCACATGAAGCTGGAAAAAGCAATGACCCGAATTACTGCAATAGATCAGCTTGTAGTTCAACCTCTTGAGAAGTGCTTTGTCTTCGAGGACAAAGTTATGGATTTGGCTCGTCAAAAGAAGATCGAGCTTGAAGACGAAAATGTGAGCACAAACCATGTGTCTATTGCCTTTGGCTCATTCGATCCATTTGAGATATGAACTTGTGAAGGGAATAAAGATGAAGAACTGTTGGAGGATGACAAAGACCGAGTTGATCAACCTGATGAAGAAGGTTGGGCCCTACTCATCGAAGACGCCGTAAATTGTGTCTGCAAAAAGCATCAACGAAGCAACCTATAAGGAGTAAGATGGGGAGAAGACCGAAGAAGCAACAAGTAGTTAGGAACCCAAAGAAGGTGAAGATAGAGGCACACTATCACCAAATGCCACGCCACCCAGTGACTTTGGGAAAATTCTTGCCGAGTTGGTTTCACATGAGGATTTATGACGATGATGGCAAGGCCTTGTGTTGTAATGTCGATAAAGAAGATGAGGAAAAGAATGAATTCACGTCAACACCGTCTCCATCAAAGTCTAAAAGTCTTATTGAGTCCCCTTTCCAAGAAGTAGGTGTCTGAAATGCAAAAATCACCTTCACTGAAGACGATCTCCTACTTGGTGAGATACCGCACAATCGCCCTTTGTTTATGATGGGCTATGTGCTCGAGCAGAGGATAAACAGAATCTTGATAGATGACGTATTTGAAGTTAACATTCTTTCTATTCACATAATGAAAGAACTCGGCATCTCAACTGAATAACTTTCTGAAAGTCGTGTGATGATTCAAGGATTCAATCAAGGGGGACAAAGGGCCATATGGCTATCAAACTGGAAATCACCATGGGAGATATGCAATCAAGTGCATGGATGCATGTCATTGATGCAAAGATTTCATACAAATTTTTGCTTGGCAGGCCGTGGATACACTAGAATAAAGTTGTCCCGTCAACTTACTACTAATGTTTGAAATATAATAAAGATGGAGTCGAAAAGAAGATAGTTTATGACGACAAGACGTTCGTTGAAGTCGAGGCATACTTTGATAATGCAAAGTTCTACTTGAAGAACCACATCGTAAAGGGAGTAAAAGTTGATGACATCACGAAGGTCTGATAATATTGTGTACAAAAGGGTTGAAGTAGCTTCTGGTGAAAATAAAGTTACAATAGAAGCATACCAAGTTTCGAAAGCTCACAAAATGAATGCCACAACTACAAGCAAGAAAATAGCTCATTTATTTCGTTACATCCCAAAAGTGAAGAAAGATAAAAGAGAATCATCAAGCCTCCAGAAAGATGCACTAAAACAATTAACCCTTCATATCAAGCAGATTGATACCATAAATTCGTCTTCAAAGCCACCGGAAAATTTTATGGCCCCTAGCATGCCTCAAAATAAGAACTCCCCACAAAGCGCACAAATGAAGGTTTTGATCTGAATGCTTACAGGTTGTTTGTAAAGGCTGGATATAATCACAATGAACCATCTAAGCTAGGGAAGCTCCCACCTGAAGCTACTAGGAAATCAAACACGATGAAGGATAAGGAACATGTGGTGAAGCAATCACGTGAGGTCCTGGGTTACAAACAACCCCCACTAGTTCGCATCTTCATTATAAGAGAAAGTAGTAACTATATCATGATGGAAGATGAACCCGATGATCCTAATGAAAGGCCTCCTGTCTTTGATCGACTTGGACACCCAACTACGAGAACTTCTGTATTTGAGAGGTTCGGGCCATAGAAAAGGAAGAAGAACAAGTCCTAAAGAAATTATAGAAAAATAAGAAGATTGTGCCATCTTGAGTCCAAAGTATTGTCAAAGCATGATCCCTTCCAGAATGAGGTGACAGTCAGAACTTCTGATTTCAGCGGAGAGGTACTCAAAGTGAAGACTCGCACAGTGGTCCACACTAGAGAGCGCGACGAAGATGAAGAAGTGTAGGATCTTCATATCACATTATTGCGAATAAGAAGCAATACACTTCATTTCTTAGGAAGGTCGACGAAAATTTGGGAGACTCCTCTTGGTGTGGCCATATATCTTTCAATGATGGTAATCCCCAAGAATATGAAGACGTTGAGGACGCTCCCCCGAAACTAGAAGAAGGAATTAAAATGGTAGTTGATGCATTGAAAGAATTCAACCTTGGCATTGCGGAAGACTCCAGGACCACTTATGTAAGTGCCCTACTAATCGCAGATGAAGAAAGCACTTATGTGGAGCTACTTAAAGAATATAGAGATGTCTATGCTTGGAGATACAAAGATATGCATGGTTTAGATCCTAAAGTAGCAGTTCATCATCTCACGGTTCATCATCTCGCGGTCAAGAAGGGAGCTCGTCATATTAAGCAAGCCCAAAGACGCTTCAGGACAAAATTGATCCCATCAATTGAATCCGAGGTCAATAAACTCATTGAAGCTGGTTTCATTTGGGAGGTTATATATCCTGCATGGATTTTAAGCATTGCTCCTGTGAAGAAGAAGAATGGCCAAATTCGAGTTTGTGGCTATATTAGTGACCTCAATAATTCATGCCCAAAGGACGAATTTTCGCTCCCATCCCAAAGCTTATGATTGATTTCACCACCAGATATGAGGCGATATCTTTCATGGATGGATCATCTGGCTACAATCAAATACGTATGGCACCGAAAGATGAAGAGTTTACTGCATTTCGCACTCCTAAAGGCATTTATTGCTACAAAGTAATGTCTTTTGGCTTGAAGAATGTCGCGCCACATATCAAAGGCAATGCAGAATATCTTTGACGACATCCTCCACAAGAATGTGGAATATTATGTGGATGATTTACTGGTGAAATCAAGAAAGGGAGGAGACCACTTGCAAAACTTAAGAACGATGTTCAAACGATTCCATAGATATCAACTTAGAATGAACCTATTGAAATGTGCCTTTGGAGTCACTTCTGGAAAATTCCTTGGATTCACTATTCGGCGTCGAGGGATTGAGATATATCAAGCCAAATATAATGCAATCTTGAAGATGCCCGAGCCCAGAAATATACATGAGCTGAAAAGTCTACAAGGAAAATTGGCGTGTCTTAGATGATTCATCTCAAATCTAGCAGGGAAGTGCCAACCTTTTAGCCGTATCATTAAGAAGGGTTTACCTTTTGGATGGGACCGAGCTTGTAGCAACGCATTCCAAAGCATCAAATCCTACTTGATGAAACCTCCAGTTTTGGCAGCCCCTATACCAGGAAATCCACTGATTTTATATATTGCGGCACAAGAAAGGTCAGCTGGAGCCCTTTTGGCCCAAGAAAATGGAGAAAGTAAAAACAATTCCCTTTACTGCTTGAGTAGGATGATAGCCCCAAATGAGCTGAAGTATTGTCCGATTGAAAATTTGCATCTGGCATTAGTTTTGGCAAATTCAAAAGCTGAAGCACTACTTTCAAGCTCATGTCATCAGTCTCGTCTCAATGGCAAACCCGATCAATTTTGTTATGTCAAAACCCGTCCTCAATGATCGATTAGCAAGGTCGTACCTCCAATTTCAACAATTCGAGATTGTGTTCATCCCACAAAAAGCTGTGAAATGACAAGTTTTGGTGGATTTCTTGGTAGATCATCCAATACCTGATGATTGGGAGTTGACTGATGATCTACCTGATGAGGATGAAATGGTCATCGAAGTGTAACCATCTTGGAAAATGTACTTTGATGATGTCGCACATCGTGAAGGAGCTGGCACAGGTGTTGTATCAATCACTTCTCAAGGAAAGGTTTTGCCATATTCCTTCACCTTAACATAACATTGCTCCAGCAATGTTGCAAAATATCAAGCACTCATACTTGGTCTTGATATGGCCGTTGACATGAGACAACTCCAATTACATATTTTTGGAGATTCTGATTTAGTGATCAATCAATTCCTAGGTAGCTACGAGGTCAAAAATCTAGAATTGCGTCATTATCATGATTAAACATAGAAATTGATTGGATGGCTTGGCAATGTAACTCTTCAGCATATGTCAAGGGAGGAAAATAAGATATCTAACGCATTAGCTGCTCTAGCTTCGACATTGACTCTGTCCGACCAGACACAAATCACTATCTACCAAAAATGAATAGTACCACCAGATGAGAACTAGGATAAAGAAAGCAAGCTCGAGCATTTGGTAGCTGTCACTGAAGCTGAGAAGGTTGATTGGCGACAAACTATGATCGACTACTTATGTTATGGGATACTTCCAGAAGATCTAAGGAGAAAGACCGAAATTCATCGGTGTGCCCCTCGCTTCCTTTACTACAAAGACACTTTGTATCGAAGATCATTTGAGGGAGTTCTCTTGCGTTGTTTAGGCGAAGATGAAGCAACTCAAGCTATGCAAGAGGCATACTCTGGAGTTTGTGGATCACATCAATATGGGTCGAAGCTCCACTTCCACATTAAGAGGATGGGTTACTAGTGGCCGACAATGGTGAAATATTTCTTAGATTGTGATCGAAGATGCAAGGCTTGCCAGTTTCACACAAATTTAAATATATCAACCACCTGAAATGTTACACCCTACTGTTGTATCTTGGAAATTTGACGCTTGGGGATTAGATGTCATTGGAACACTTCTAAAATCTTCTGGAGGACATCTATACATCTTGCTTGTAATTGATTACTACTTAAAATGGGCCGAGGTCGTTGCTCTCAAAGAAGTGAAGAAGGAGAATGTTGCAAAAGTCATTTGAGTGAATATCATCTATCGTTTCGACATTCCTAGCTATATAATAACAGATAATGGCAAGTCGTTCGATAACAAATTGATGACCAAGATTTGTGACCTTTTTTACTTCAAGCAACGTAATTCGTCAATGTATTATGATGCTGCAAATAGACTAGCCAAAGCATTTAACAAGACACTTTGCAACTTATTAAAGAAGGTCGTCCTCCAAGTCTAAAAGAGATTGGCATGACACAATGGAAGAAGCTTTGTGGGCATATCGGACGACTCATTGCACGCCTACACGAGCAACTCCTTATTCTCTTGTTTATGGAGTCAAAGCAGTACTTCCTCGTGAGTGTCAAATACCATCCTTGCAACTCGATGCCCAAGAATGTCTTACTGAAGAAGAAAACTCTCCTATGCGCCTTGAAGAACTAGAGTTCCTCGATGAAAAAAGGCTAGAAGCTCAACAAAGTCTTGAATGTTATCAAGCTCGTCTTTCTCGTGCTTTCAATAAAAAGGTTCTCTTGATGTCCTTCCAAGTTGGCGATCAAGTTTTTGCAGTAAGAAGACCTATTATCACCTCTCGTAAATCTAGGGGCAAATTCACTTCAAAATGGGATGGTCCATATGTTGTGTAAGAAGCCTATTCAAGTGTAGCATACAAGTTAGTTTATGCAGATGGAATGATAATTGACCCTATCAAAGGGAAATTTTTGAAGAGGTATTATCCTTGAAGAAGATACGCTCCTTAACACACGAGCCTAAACTGCATGTTTCTATGCTCCTGGCTCGCATGAGCCTAGACTACGAATGACATCCAAAAAAAAGAGGACTCTAGGTTGAAAACCTCGAAAAGAGGCGGCCAAGGCAAAAGTTAGGACATAAAATAAAAAAAAACTCACTTATTTTGAACTAACGTTATGACTTGATCCTCTTCATCAAGGCACGTAGGCAACTTAGAGTTTCATTGTAAGTTCAGTCTCATATGCTTAAGGAAATGTGTGTTTCAACGTGACATGATCATCAAAATTTGAGTTGAGGCATCACATTGATTACTCAACTAGGCGTACGTTGCATAAAGAAATAAGGAAATTTGTGTCGAGCCAAAATGGATAATTCATTTCTTCAATGCTACAAGGATATGATATATCATTGTCAATAAAATATAAGGATGAAAATATTTATACTTCGTCCTATATGAAGAATCTAAGTCATAAAAACAATTGATGTGAAGGATTGTCGCTAACTTATCTTGAATGCCTTTCCAAGTTGGCTTAATTTGTTAAAAACATGATTATAGCACTAAAGCTTTGCTTAGTTGAATCCAATGTGAATTGTTCTCCAATCATATATTCTAACTATGGAATTTATAATTTGGGTTCCGAAACTGTAGATAAGTCAACTTTGCGAATTTTCTTTTGGTTGACCGAAAGGAGTTCTGCCATGAAATTCATATGTATTTCAGGTCTCTAAGTTTACTTTCTAATGGTGCAAACGGATTGCAATTTTGAATCTCCAAGCTCAAGATACGATTTTTTGCTGAAAGTACGCGAATCTGAAAGTTACTGCAGTTAAGTCAAGTTCGGAAATTTTATGTTGACAGTCCAAAAAGAGTTCTGCCATGAAATTTATATGAGTTTTACATCTCTGAGTCTACTTTTTGGAACCGCAAACGGCAATGGAAGGCAAAGAATATATTATAAATATACCAAGAATATGCAACAAATAAAGGACATGCAAGGATTAATTCAGCTAAAGCAAGCTGCAAGATTGTGTGTATAGTGACCTAGGAATTCTAAGAGTAGATTTACCTGGATTTGGACATGAGTTAAGGACAACTGTGATATGTTACTAGTTAACCTCGTCCGCCAATCTCTGAAACTAGAGAGTTTTGAAATAAAGTTGAAGAGGTGAAAAGACAACCCTCACGTGACTTGTGTGTGATTGAATTTTAATTTCGACGGTCCTAGCTCAAACTACAATTTTTTTTTCCAAAAGTACGCAAATCTGAAAGATCTCTGCAGTTAAGTCGACTTTGTGAATTTTCTGTTGACAGTCCGAATGAGCTTCTGCTATTAAATTTATATGAGTTTTTAGATGTTCGAATCTACTTTTTGGAAGAGCAAACGGATTGTAATTCCAAAACTCCTAGCTCAAGATACAATTTTTTTCCGCTGAAAGTACGCAAATCTGAAAGTTCACTGCAGTTAAGTCGACTTAGTAAATTTTCTGTTGATAGCTCGAATAGAGTTATACCATGAAATTCGTAGGTACTGTAGGCCTCTGAGTTTTCTTTCTAATGGTGCAAGCAAATTGCAATTTTGACGCTCCTAGCTCAAGATATGACTTTCCTTAGCAAGAGCACATGAAGAAACAAGGCCAACACACAAGACACGTGTTGAAATTTAAGAAAGAAATAATTGGGAGTAATGAAGGAAATCCAAATCTCAAAGAGATATATCACAGTAAAAATGAAGTTGCTTTTATTACTCTAATATAAGTACTCCATTACATGATATTAGTTATAAGAAAATTTAAGTCGAGAATCCTAAGGCAAAAAAGAACTCTAAAATCATGGAAAAGGTTTAAAGCCAAGATTTGTTGGCGGCTTGTCTCAACTTCCCCTTTCAGGAGGGATAACTTTTCTGCTTCATCATCAGATAATGAATGATTCGCTTCAATGGTATAAATCTCTCCTTCGGTAATGGAAATATTTTCTTGACTTTTAGCCAACTTCACTTGTTATTTATCCAAGAGCGCGATGATATTCTTCTTTCTAGAGAACAAGGCAGCTAGCTGTTGTTCAACACTCACAAGATTGGTTTGAAGTTTCTCTACAGATTCGTTCACTTTTTCATATTCCTATTTTGCATCATCGAGGCGTCATTGTGCATCAAAAAGTGACTCTTGTTAAAATTCTTTAGTTATCTTGGATGATCTTAAAGCATCGTAATACACGTACATCTTGAAGAAAGCCTCAACAAAAGCCTTTAAAGTAGAAGTATCAATAATATTTTCATTCTTAATTTCCCTAAGAGTCAGAATACTTTCCTCCAACTTTGTGAAGCTATCTAGAGAATCAAGAAAGAACTCTTTGAACCATTCACACCAGGTATGCCACATCGTGTTTATAAAAGAAAGTTTAATACGGGATATATCCTCTTGTGATTTGAAGTTTGGAGCATCAAGATACAACGGCCATGGAGTAGGCTCGAAGACTTTTTGACGTTTTGCTTGACTTGCGACGGCCTCAATCTTACTTGTCTGGCTGGATTGGAAAGCATAACATCCTCTGGAAGAATGAGATGCGACTCTTTGGGTAGACTCAAATCTATTAACGGAGCGCTTTTTGCAGCATGATGTTCAACACCATCAAATAAAGTGTGAGGACTTTTTACGGCCACACTGAAGGAATTTGGGCTTGTAACACAGTCTTCCACCATGTTGTTACCAAGTACATCATCATAAAACTCATCGACGCCCAACTGCAATTTAAAAATAATAATAATAATAACTTAAGTGTTCAAAAAAAAAAAGGAAAAAATGAGTAAATTTGAAGGAAATAATATTTACTCGTTTCTCCAGTTCAGACAATGGCATCGTTGAGCTAGGGTCACCCTTTACAAAAAATCTAGTATCGATACTAAGAGCGTGCAAGTCAGCAAACTCCGTGTGGCACGTGTCCTTAGTTGGAACGATTCCAATGTATGGCGTGCCTAACATCACTCTCGTTCGAACTGGAAGTCGCACTAACATTTATAATCTCATTGCGCAAAGCAGAAGGTTGAGTCCTTTCCTCGTTTGTTGGCACAACGTAGGTTGTATTCGTAACATCTTTGTTTGGTGAAGTAGGAGGCACTTTCCTTTTGCAAGGATTGTCCGTCACTGTGAGACCCCATGTGTTTTTTTCTCTCTTCTCTTACGTAATATACGTAACGTGGCATGGTTATATAAGGTATATATGATTGGATATAGCACATTTAGAGAACAATACTGAACATGTGTGGTAATATCAAGGAACAAAACTAAAGCTTTAGGTCAAAGGAATCCCTTAAACAAAGGTTCGTGGTTAAAGAAATGACTCGGGTAGCACCCCGCGCGTTCGGAAGGTTTAAATTAACTTGTACCTGTGGGATAAGACTAAGAGTGTATAATATGCTAAGAATAATTTGTTATGAGGTATTATAATATCACACTGGTCACATGTTAATTTTTGGAGTCAAGCAAGTTGCGAAATAAAGGTCGGCAAAAGTTATCGTAAATTTTTCTAATAAATTTTCTAAACTTTGGGTCAAATGTATCAGATCATTTCTCCTAATATATAAATATTTATGGGACCCACAACCTACCGAATCTAAGGTCTACGAGTCTAGTTCGCAACCAAAAAAAATCTCACATTAAACCGACATCGGATTAAGAAATTATGACTGTTTTACCACGGGCTGTCCGGGATGAAACCGGGTCGCGAACCGGGTCGGGTCAAACAAGTAGAATAAGTTGGAAAATCCGACTTTTAAGGCCCCAAAACATTTCATCTTCGTCTCAGAATAGTGAAAAAGCTAAAGAGAGGGTTCCATGGTGTTCTTGAGTGATTAAGGTGCGTTTTTAACGATTTCTATCGTTAAAGTTTTCTCCCGTGCCTAGAAACGCAATCTCTATGCTTTGCAATCGTTTTCCCCTTCTATTAGCTGTGCTTGGAGCTATTTTTGGAAGATAAGAATTTGTTGTTCTTGCTGGTTCTTCAAGCTTTATACTTGGTTTGCCAATGTAATCATCTTCGGATTCTTTTATGATCGTTTTTATAAAGTTTTACGAATGTTTCGTCAAGTTAGGGTCATATAGATAATCTGCCGATTTAAACTCAATTATGAATTGTTTATAGGTGCGTATAAGATGCATATATATAATGTTTGTGAAGCTTAGGACGTAAGGAACAATGTTCGTGAAGGAACTACTGGCATTCAGACGTTCGTTGGAAAGGTATGTTAAGGCTAAGCTTCNGGTATTCGACATCTATATATGTCATTTTGTCGGCTTTCTTAACTATATGTCCATATATATGAATTCTTATTCGTATTTGGGTTGTGTGACTTAAAAATAAAGGCATTTAGTATTTGCGATCAGTCTTTCTTTCTTGTTAAAGTGTATTTTAAAATATCTAAAGTGATACGTCGATTTCCAAAAATCTCAAATATAATTTTTATGTTTAAACTACTAAAACACTTGATTTTTTGAAATACTTTCTTTTACTAATTATCAAGAAATCAGGTATAAGGACTAAGTGAAGCACCTTAAGCTTTTTATGAACATCTTTAGAGTTAAGTTATCTTTCTAAAAGTCGAGTTAAGTTTTCAAGCTTATGAAAAAGAAAAATATGAGGTTCCACGATACATTTGTATGCTATACGATGGTGATTATGAGATTATGAGAATAAGAGTACCAATGAGCCAAGATTGGCTAAATTCTTGTTATGGCCTATTATGTGCATTCAAATTTCATATCATACATGGCATATTATGCATGGACTTCGAGATATAATCGGAGGTAAGGGGCCTATTTGCCCGAAAGACTATAGATATTGTACAGATAGCCACAGGTTGGCAATATGATACCGGTTAACTACCAAGAGAGACTGCCATTGCTAGCATTTGGTTGGGTATGTCATGCATTTGCATCAACATATATGTATTCACGACATACGATTACACGAGCATACCATGCATATTTGATTACTATGAGGTCGGATGTCGACCATGGAGGCTATCAGGGTTGGAGTGTCAGGTGGTATCTCTATTACCCTTTTTACATCAGCTATGTATGATTCTACTTTCTGCCTTACATACCAGTTAATTTTTATTCATACTGATGTCCCGTTGCCTGGGGACACTACATTTTTGTTTCGTGCGTTCAGGTCCAGGTAGGGACTCTGATCGACCCCTCCGCTAGGATTTCGGGTTCAGCTGTGAGTTGGTAAGCTCCACCTCTTCCTGGAGCTTCCATATGATGGTTACTTTTGTTGTATAGTTTGGGTATAGTCGGGGCCTTGTCCCAACAACGCTTATGAAACTCTTAGAGGCTATCGTGGACACAGTATTCTGGGTTTCTTTTTGCAGCTTTCAGTCTCCAGCCCATAGGCTTGGCATGTATATATATGTGTGTAGGAATGTATGTCTTCAGTCGCGGCCTCGTTGGCCAGCTAGTACTTTATTATTTTGGCTTGTCTACCTTTGTTTATATGGCTTATTGTTATTCAGGTCATGACCTTAACGATTCAGGCTTAGTATTTTAGATGTTGTGCTGCCCGATTTGCTGGGCCCCCAGTTTAGTTAGCTAGTATGTTTAGTGGCTAACTCGATCGAATACAGTATTGAGTGCCAGTCGTGCCTCCCCCAGTTTGGGGCGTGACAAACTTGGTATCAGAGCAGGTCGTATCCCAGGGAGTCCACAAGTTGTTTCTAGTAGAGTCTATCTTATGGGTGTGTTGTGCACCACACTTATAACAGGAGGCTATGAGGCATTTAGGAATGGTTACGTTTCTTTCAATTAATAGATCGTGCTATAGAGCGAAGTTATAAGAACATATGAAATCCAAATCGTTCTTTGTGTTTCTTATCTAACAGGCTACCTATGCTCAGGAGATGGCACAACGAGAGATAGGTATGGATCCGGGGGAAAGTACCAGTCGTTCCCCACCGGGTCAGAGGGATAGATTTCCCTTAGAGGCACATAGTGAGTCTCCAGTACCCCTAGTTTCAGCTTCCCCAGCACTTGTTGGAGCCCAAGGAGATGCAATACCTCCAGCCTCACCAGTTCCATTGGTACCTGAGGCAACTAGAGACATAGGACCTCCAACACCTTTTGTTCCTCCATTAGAGACTAGGGAGCAGGGGATGAGGGAGGCAGTTCAGTTGCTGACTAGGATGGTTTCTATTCATGAGCGACAGCTAGAGTCGGGGGAAGATGCGAGAGATCGGACAGGAAGCTCGACGGTACGAGAGTTTCTTCACTTGGCCCCTCCATTATTTACAAGATCCAGTTCCACTGAGGATCCTCAGGACTTTATAGACGATATGTATAGAGTATTGAGGGTGATGCATCCCTCCATCACCGAGGTTGTGGAGTTGGCTTCTTTTTGACTACGTGATGTAGTTGTCCAGGCATGGGAGAGATCTAGAGGACCTGATGCTCCGCCAGTAGAATGGGAGGACTTCTCTGAGGCGTTTTTAGCCCATTATTTGCCACGGGAGGTTTGGGAGGCCCGTCTTGACCAGTTTCTTAGCCTGAAGCAGGGGGATATAAGTGTGAGGGATTATAACCATAAGTTTAATTCTTTGGCGAGGTATGCACCAGATATCGTACGTACTATGAGGGTTAGAGTTCATCATTATGTGGATGGTTTGGGGGATCATCTGATTAGAGACTCTAGGGTAGTATCCCTATCGGATGATGTAGATATTTCCCGCATACAGGCTTTCGCTCAGACTACAGAGGACCTTTCCAGTCGGATTCGTGATACTCACAGGGATAGGGAGCAGCGTAAGAGGGCTCGTACTATGGGGTCTTATAGGGAGCCACGGGGTGATTTTAGGCCTCCACTCCATCGATATCCACCTTGGTCAGCAGGTAGTTTCCCACCACAGATGCAGGGCCAGCGGTTTGATCGTTATATTCAGTCAGGACCGGGGCAGAGCTTAGGCCAGCCCGAGGGCCGTCGACAGGAGCGTTCCGCACAGATGAGATAGCCTACTCCTCCATATACTCAATGCGGTAAGCTGCACACCATCCAGTGTAGACAGGGTTCGAGTGCATGTTATCATTGTGGCAGACAGGACATTTTATTAGTCGGTGCCCGGGGTTAGGCAGAGGTGCACCAGCTCAGCCTTCAGGATCCACAGCAACCTCTTCGTCCTCAGTCTGTGCTCCCCGACCAGGTCCACATNACTCAGGGCCGTGGTAGGGGGAGAGGTGGAGGAAACACCTCAGGTTCTAGTGGTGGCCAGAACCGCTTTTATGCACTCACAGGCCGACAGGATTCAGAGGCATCCCTAGATGTTGTCACAGGTATATTGACAATACATTCTCATGCCATTTATTCCTTGATAGATCCCGACTCTACATTTTCATCTATTACTCCATTTATTGCTGGTAAGCTTGACATAAGATCTGAGTTGTTGCCACAGTCAGTTGAGGTGTCTCCGCCAGTTGGCGACTCTATTGTAGCTAATCATGTCTATCGAGGTTGTACAGTGTTAATTAATGACCGTCCAACTTCTGCTGATTTAGTTGAATTGGTTATGCTAGACTTCGATGTCATTATGGGTATGGATTGGTTGGCAGCTTGTTATGCTAATATTGATTGTCGTGCAAAGTTGGTCCGATTTCATTTTCCTGGTGAGCCTGTACTTGAATGGAAAGGTAATGCAGCCACGCCTAAGGGTAAGTTTATTTCATACCTTAGGGCTCGGAATTTTATTGCTAAAGGCTGTATATACCATCTGGTTCATGTCAAGGATATAGATAAGGAGCCAACGACTCTTCAGTCGATTCCTATTGTGAATGAATTCCCGACGGTATTCCCTGACGAGTTTCCAAGAATTCCCCCGAAAGGGAAATCGTTCGCTATAGATTTGCTTCCTGATACGCAGCCTATATCCATTCCTCCCTACAGAATGGCTCCTGCAGAGCTAAGGGAATTGAAGGAACAACCAAAGGACTTGCTCAATAAAGGCTTTATTAGGCCAAGTACATCCTCATGGGGTGCTCCGGTGCTCTTTGTTCGAAAGAAAGATGGCTCCTTGCGGATGTGTATTGACTACAGCCAACTAAAAAAAATCACTATCAAGAATAAGTATCCTCTTCCACGGATTGATGACTTGTTCGATCAGTTACAAGGTGCCAAATGTTTTTTGAAGATCGACTTGCGATCCGGTTATCATCAGCTACGAGTCAGGGATAGTGATATCCCAAAAATAGCATTTAGGACGAGGTATGGCAATTTTGAATTCCTTGTCATGTCTTTCCGGTTTACAAATACCCCAGAAACCTTTATGGATCTTATGAACCGGGTATTCAAACCATTCTTGGATGAATTTGTGATTGTGTTTATTGACGACATCCTGATATATTCACGATCGGAAGCCGAGCATGCAGACCACTTGCGAGCTGTATTGCAGACTCTCCAGGACTACAGGTTATATGCTAAATTCTCTAAGTGTGAATTTTGGCTAACTTCTGTAGCTTTTCTTGGTCATGTTATTACCGCCGATGGTATCAAGGTTGATGGCCAAAAGATTGAAGCTGTGATGACTTGGCTGAGGCGCTTGAATCCGACAGAGGTTCATAGGTTTTTAGGCTTGGCTGAGTATTACCGAAGGTTTGTAGAGGGATTTTCCTGTATCTCTGCACCATTGACGAAACTGACACATAAGGGAGCTAAGTTTCAATGGACTGAGGCATGTGAACAAAGTTTTCAGGATCTAAAGAAAAGGCTTACTACGGCACCTGTCTTGACTCTTTCGGATGGCACCGAGGGTTGTGTTTTATATTGTGATGCCTCGAGAATTGGCCTAGGTTGTGTTCTTATGCAGCATGGTAAGGTTATCGCGTACGCCTTCAGACAGTTGCGGAAACATGAACAGAACTATCCGACGCACGATCTTGAGTTAGCCGCAGTTGTCTTTGCCCTAAAGATTTGGCGGCATTATCTATATGGGGTTCATATTGATGTTTTCACCGACCACCAAAGCCTTAAGTATTTATTTAAACAAAGGGAGTTGAACCTACGACAAAGAAGATGGCTAGAATTACTAAAGGACTATGATGCTGATATTTTATATCATCCCGGCAAAGCTGATATTGTTGTTGATGCCCTTAGCCGGAAGTCCATGGGCAGTCTAAGCCATGTTGAAGCTGATAAGGTCAAGATGACCAAACATCTATGCCAGCTAGCTAGTTTGCAGGTGCGTTGGTAGACGCAGAGGGTGGACGCATTCTCGTTCAGAATACGGTAAAATCTTCTTTGGTTACTAAAGTGAAAGAGCGACAACACGAGGATCCTAAGCTTATAAAACTGAGGAAAAGTATTCGACAGCAGCGACAACCTTTATTTGAGCTAACTGGAGATGGAGTTCTTAGATACCAGGGCCGCTTATGTGTACCGACAGTCGGAGAGCTCCACGCCAAGATTCTTTCGGAGGCCCATTATTCTAGATATGCAGTTCACTCCGGAGCGACAAAGATGTATAGGGACCTTCGACGGATCTATTGGTAGAATGGAATGAAAAAATATATCGCGGAGATGGTAGCCCAATGTCCCAACTGCCAAAAAATTAAAGCCGAACATCAGAGGCCTGGAGGCCTAACTCAGTATATTGAGCTTCCATTATGGAAATGGGACATGATAAATATGGATTTCATCACTGGTTTGCCTCGCACTCCACGAAGGTATGATTCTATTTGGGTAATTATTGACAGGCTTACAAAATCTTCTCATTTCCTGCCAGTCAGGACGACATATTCAGCCGAGGATTATGCCAAGCTTTACATTCGAGAGATTGTTCGCCTTCACGGAGTGCCATTATCTATTATCTCTTATCGAGGGGCTCAATTTACAGCACATTTTTGGAAATCTTTTCTGAAGGGTCTAGGAATGCAGGTAAATCTTAGCACCGCTTTTCATCCGCAAATGGATGGACAGGCAGAGCGTACTATTCAGATAGTTGAGGATATGTTACGGGCCTGCGTGCTAGATTTTAAAGGAAGTTGGGATGATCATCTACCTCTTATTGAGTTCGCTTATAATAACAGCTTCCAAGCTAGTATTCAGATGGCTCCTTACGAAGCACTATACGGGCGGAAGTGTAGGTCGCCGATCGGTTGGTTAGAGGTTGGGGAAGCAGAGTTGCTAGGTCCTAATTTAGTCCAGCAAGAAATGTAAAAGGTAAAACTTATTAGAGACTGGCTGCATACAGCACAAAGTCGGCAGAAGTCTTATGCAGATGTTTGACGACGAGACTTAGAGTTTGATGTAGAAGATTGGGTTCTCCTGAAAGTATCGCCTATCAAGGGTGTCATGCGATTTGGAAAGAAGGGGAAGCTCAGCCCCAGGTATGTTAGACTGTATAAGATTATTTGGAGGATTGGTAGGGTGGCGTACGAGCTTGATTTGCCTTCAGAATTGGAAGCAGTCCATCCTGTGTTGCATATATCTATGTTGTGGAAGTGCATTGGAGATCCTTCACGTATTACGCCCATTGAGGATATTCACATTGTTGAAGACTTATCTTATGCAGAGGTACCGGTAGCTATTTTAGATCGGCAGGTAAGAAAGCTTCGAACTAAAGAAGTGGCTTCCGTGAAAGCGTTATGGCGAAATAACAACATCGAGGAAATGACCTGGGAAGCTGAGGAGGAAATGAGGAAGAAGTACCCCCACCTATTTACGATTTAAGGTGAGTCGCATTTAAATAATTGGCAATTATTTCCTTACATCAACTTAATTGGATTTTAAATGACTTGAAAGTGCAATATAAATTTATAATTGCGGGATAGCTATACGAAACCTAGTAGTTAGAATCTTCAGAATTTGATTATGCTTTGCAAATGTAACTGATCACGCTCAACTATGTCTTGTAGAAGACTAAGCGGGCGCTGCAAATATAATCCGGGGTATTACGCCCAAAGTCGATCCCACAAGGAATTTACGTATCAATTAAGTCTTTAAAATACTAAACTATTACGTAATCAATTTTCTCAAGATTTTTGATTATCAAATGGTGATGTTTACTAAATCTAATAACAAAATAATAAACTAGCAATTAACTAACAATATAGTGTAAACAA
>MDKI01254334.1:0-66203 GCA_005239505.1 Nicotiana paniculata | reverse complement strand
AACACATAAAATGCAAGGTATATAATGCTTAAAATCATGAATTCTAGCCACGCATCACCTCTCAAAGATAAGTACCGACGTCTCCGTAACGATCCGCAAGACTCTGCTAGACTTGTTCATGACTCATGAGACCTAAGTGAACCTAGCACTCTGATATCATGTTGTCACGACCCAAAATCCATTAAAGATCGTGATGGCACTGGACACCGCTGTCAGGTAAGCAAAAAATAAATACTTAATTTGGTTCTCATTTTAATATTTTTGAAATCATATTTCCTTTAATTAAATAGTAAATATGGAATATACAGAGTAATTAACGATATTTTTAACAATTTCAATACAGAACAACCCATAATCATCCCAAAACCCGGTGTCACAAGTGCATGAACATTAACTAGGAATATAAAATAAAATACAGTATCTGTCCGGAATACAAATTGGGTAAAAAAAAATACTCTGAAGGAGACTCCGCTGGCTGCGGGTCGTAATATAGAGTGCATCTCGCCTAAGTCCCCGCATGCATACACGCCTTTTCTCTCACAAGGCTACTAGTCATATATGTACGTGCACAAAAATGTGCAGGAAATACAGTATGAGTACGTAAATCAACATGTACCTAGTAAGTATCTAGACTGACCCCAGAGGAGTAGTGATAAGGGGCCGACATCGACACTCACTAGTGGTCCAATACATCAGGTATAGTAAAGAGGTAAATAAGTATGAGGTAGAGTAAATAAATGAATTAAATAAGCATAAAAATACATGATACAAATTCCCCTCTTTACAATGAACATAAGCTTCCCATTAGAAATTCCCCTTAACCGGATCACACATATAGGTGTAGTGGACCTCATCAAATAGATTGTCATAATTCAAATCCGGGAAACTCACGGATATACTGGCTTCTTTCCAAATATTACGCACGATTCCATGAGGATATGATATAGGAAATTTTGAGGCGTACAACCCAATCCAACATAAATATTTAAATTGTGAACTGCCGAGGGTCGAACGACACGAACCATAGATGCATTTATTAACCTGCTGAGGCAAACAACCCGATCCCATAAGAGTGAAATACATAATCTTGCCGTGGCGAACAACCCGATCCCATTAGAATAAGAAGATTTGACGGGTCCTCGACCCCACTCACTAATAAACATGTGAGTTGTAATTTCTTTAATAAAAACCTATCAGTGAAACATATATATAACGGAGACATGTCGTAAGAGGAATAAAATTTTTCGGTGTCTAATCATGAACCCGTGAAGTCTCTACAATAGAAAGTCTAGTCTCAAGTAGAAATGTAAAAGAGAGGAATTTAATAGGCGAGAGACGGCTCAAATAGTACAACTATAGCATGATGTGAATCTATGTCTACCCGGAAAATAACATGAATGTTGCTACATACGGGCTCTCGTCACCCCGCGCATACGTAGCCTACACAACAAGTTGCATACATCAATATACAACACCTAGGGATAATTCCCCCCCTCCCCTCACAGAGTTAGATAGGAGACTTACCTCATCTCAAAGCTTACTTTCCGGTCCAAAATTTTGCTTTCAATCCTCAACTCGGTGCCAAACGACCCAAAGCTAGTCAAATGTTATATAAAATACTCAATACTTGCTCAAGAGTTCACATCCTAACTATTAAAGTGAATTTCCAACCTAATTTGAAGAATTCCTAAAATTTAACACTCGTCTACGTGCATGGATTTCGGAAATCTTCGAAGATAAACACTACCCATAACATCATGAACTCAAATATATGATTTGTTCTCAATTCCATGCCCAAATTCGTGGTCAAAATCAAAATATATAAATTTCTAGGTTTTCCCTCAAAATCCCAAGTTTTCATATTTAAATCCATATATAATCCGAGTATTTAACTTCCGATAGGTGGGAATCACTTACCTTAACATAGATGATGAAAATATACCTTCCAAGAGCTCCAAAAATCGTCAAGCCAAATGAAAAATGGAGAAAAATGGTCAAATCCCGTCTTTAAAACAACCTGCCCAAGCTAGGCCCTTCTTCGCGTTCGCGAAGGCCTGTCCATGCACATCACCGAGTTCGCGTTTAAGCTCTCGCGTTTGAGATAGCCAACTTCCCCAGCCTGGAGTTCCTCCTACGCGTTCGCGTATTCCCTACCACGTTTGCGTATTCTCTACCACGTTCATGTAGGGAAAGTACTCCCTTACCCCTAGCTTTCCTTCGCCTTCGCGAGCTCTTCATCGCATTCACGTAGATTCCTCATGCACCCCTCCGCGTTCGCGACCCCTGTGTCGCGTTCGCGATGAGAAATCTCCTCCAGCCCCACAAATCCCTCTTCGCGAACGCGTCCACCTCCACGCGTTTGCAATGAATGACACCAGAACCAGCATCAGCAGTAGCAAACATGGGAAAAATGACCCGAAACCAACCCAAAACACACCTGAGGCCCCCGGGACCTCATCCGGTCACACACCAACTTGTCCCATAACATAACACGGACCTTATTGAGGCCTCAAATCACATCAAACAACATCAAAATTATGAATCGCAACCCAATTTAACCTTAATGAACTTTAGTACTTGAAACTTCTACATTCGATGCTGAAATCCATCAAATCACGTCCGAATGACCTTAAATTTTGTACACAAGTCAAATTAGACATTATGGACCCACTTCTACTTCCAAAATCAGAATCTGACCCCGATATCAAAAAGTCCACTCCTGGTCAAACTTCTCAAAATTTTCAAATTTCTAACTTTCGCCAAATGACCCCAAAATGACCTACAGACCCTCAAATCCACATCCGAACGTGCCCCAGTACCAGAATCACTATACAGATCTATTCACAGACTCGGAATCCCAAACAGACATCAATAACATTAAAAGACACCTCATCTCACATTTATGAAATTCTTTCAAAATGTCAACTTTTCATAATAGGCGCCGAAATTCTCCCGAGCCATCCAAAACTCGGTTTGGATATACCCCAAGTCCAAAATCATCATATGAACCTGTTGGAACCTTCAAATCCCAATTCCGTGGTAGTTTACTCAAAAATCATACTTTGGTCAATTCCTCCAACTTAAAGCTTCCGAAATGAGAGCTTTCTTTCCAAATCAACTCCGAACGTCCTGAAATTCAATTTCGACCACGCGCACAATATATAATGCCTAAAATGAAACTACTCAAGACCTCAAACCACCGAACGACGCGCTAGAGCTCAAAACGATCGGTCGGATTGTTGCATATCGCTTTATTGAGATGCTTTTCTTGGGGTAAGAATTTCAGTCTTACCATATTTTCATTGATGATCAACTTTTGTATGATATTTTTTTGGAATGATATCCTTGTGCAGAAACCTTCAAATGATTTATAAATACCAATGGGACAACAAGTAAAATCAATCGGCGTTTTGAAAACAAGAAGAAAACTACACTTAAAATTTTGATGGCGTTGAGTACATTTTTTCTCTCTATACTTTAATATTCTATTCTTTTTTTTTTCATTAAACTTTCAAGCATTGATGTCTTTGAGTTTTCTTCTTCTTTATTTTCCTTTTATGTGTCTTATACGGAAGAAGTACAAAAAAGGTAATTAGTATTAGTGAATTTTACGAGATAAGGGATATTTTCAGGATGAAGGTCTGATTTTTGGAGGAAAAAGTATTTTTCCCATATTTAGAATAGTGATTTTAGTTTTTGCTGAATAAGTAGTAGGTAAGAATAAGTGACAAAAAAGGAAACAAACAAAAAAGCAAAAGACAGATAAATGAGAAAAAAAATAAAGAACCAAAAAAAAAGAAGAAAAAGACAGAAAAAAGAGAAAAAATAAAGAATCAAAAATAATATTAGAACAATGACCAAAAAACTAGGTAAGTGTTGTGGAACAAACACCATAATACGATTGGTTCATCATCTCAATTACTGTTGTGATACAAGTGTTGTTCTATTAGCGTTTGGACGCCATTTAAAAAAAAAATTCTTGGAAAGAAATTTCTAAGAATTTAATAATTTGTGTTTGAATAGTTCAGTTTTTACCCAAACAACTATGGGATTCTTTCTTTAGAATATTTTTCTTTTGATTTATTAATTTTTTTTATTTCTTGACCAACAAAATAAGTTCACACTAAGCAGACATTTTCTTCTTATTCGTCCTATCACTTGAAGGGAGGAAACTTTTTGTGAGAATGTCCACTAAAGCATTAATCCGATTTCAAAAGTTAAGAACTGAAAATTAAGAGGTGTAATTGGGATCAAAACTTGCTTAAAATAAAATTTTGTCAAATGCCATATTGGTACATGGATTGAAACAGCTTTTTGTATTGCAACAATTCCAGGAATTCTTTCCTTCTAAGGAATGTACATCTAAGAGAAAGACCCAAGGGTTGTTTCACGACCCCAAAACAAACCGGTCGTGAAACTAGGCCAGCCGACACATTTTCAGAATAATTCGACACTCATAATAAAGGTGTTTTTAAGCCACTAATTAATAAAACTTCATAACATCAGTTTAAATGAAAAGTGCAGAAAAAGAAACAAACAAAGCCCGACGTCGGGGTGTCACAAGCCACGAGCGTCTACCAAGGATCATCCAAAAACAACTAAGACTATTACAGTCCGAAAAACACGAATATAGTCTAAGGAAGATAAGAGGGAAAGGAGCAAGGCTGCGATCGCCCTGCAGCTACCTTGCCGACTCCGAATATCCGCGACGGATGAAAGAATCAGCACTTGCTATCACGTCCAGAAATCCCTGGATCTGCACACAAGGTGCAGGGAGTAATGTGAGTACGCCAACTCAGTAAGTAATAAATATAAATAAGGACTGAGTAGTAAGAACACATAAATCCATGTAATGAAATTAAGTGAGTACAACTTACCTTCAAAACAATGTATAAGTCAAATCATCTTGCTTAAACCAGATTATTAGTAAAATTGTTTGAAGATATTTTTCCAACAGTTTCAAAAGTGTCAGTGAAGTTCAGAGTAAAAAATGATGGAAATCATAAATAGCCCCTCGAGCACAAACATGTATTATAAACTGCCCCTCAGGCAAAACATCACTCAGAATCAGCTCGTCGGGCAACCTCACAATCACTCGTAATCATCCCCATGGGCACAACATGAATCAAGAATATCCTCTCGGGCAACATCACATCACTCACTCAGGGTACCCACGCTTACTGGAGGTGTACAGACTCCGGAGGGGCTCCTACAACCCAAGCGCTATAACAAGCCATCTCGTGGCATAATCAGTCAGGCCCTCGGCCTCACAAAATCATATCCTCACAAATCAGGCCCTCGGCCTTACTCAGTCAGAAACCTCTCAAGCCACTCGGGCTATCAGTAAAACGGGATGCTAGACCCAAAATATCATTTTATGCATCAAATAGTGTAAATGAGACTGAGTTTCGAAATCAATTTAAAATAGCATGACCGAGTACAGATTTGAAATCAAAAAGTGAGAAAATAGTAGTAAAAACCCTTAAGGGTCCAAACAACTTGGCACAAGGCCCAATACGACATTCAGCCCAAAACATGGTAATACCATCAATAAAACACGAAATATCATATAGTTTTCAGTGAAATACGCAACTTAATAGTTGCTACGGGACGGACCAAGTAACATTCCCCATGGTTCACGCCACACGCTCGTCATCCAGCATGTGCACCACTTCAAAAATAGTGGAACGATGTTAAATTCGGGGTTTCATACCCTCATGACAACATTTACAATCATTACTTACCTCAAACCAGCCAAAATCCTAACCCGCGATTCTTTTTCCTCTAGACTCGGCCTCCGATTGCTCCGAATCTAATCAAACCAGATATATATCATCAAAATATGATAAAGGAACAAAGCCCACCCGAAAATAGTCAAATTACATCAAAAATCCCGAAATTGGCCAAACCTGACCCCCGGTCCCACGTCTCGAAATTCGATAAAAATCACAAAATTTGAATCCTTATTCACTCATTAGTCTACCCATATAAAATTCGTCGAAATCCGACCTTCAATGCCCAATCAAATCCCCGAAGGAATTCTCAAACTTTTCTTCCATCTTTCCGCCAATTTCCACTCCAATTCCCCAAATTAAATAATGAAATTCAAGACTAAATCATGGAATTGAATCAAAACCAAGTGAGAAATACTTACCCCAATCACTCTACTGAAAATCTCTTCAAAATTTACCTTCTCCCGAGCTCTCCAATGGTGTTTTTTGAGGTTTTGGAGTAAAACCCTCGATTTTTGAATATAAAACTGCCTGCCCAGGCTTTTCTTCATCGCGAACGCGGCCTCACCCACGCGTTCGTGTAGCACAACCCAGATCCCCCTTCACTTAAGTCTTCGTGAACGCGCCAACAACATCGCGAATGCGATGCTTCTCCATCTTTCTCACCGCGAATGTGGACCACTCTATGCGAACGCCTAGGCCAAGACCCTGGGGTCCCCAACCGCCTACTCCTCTTCGCGAACGCGTGCCCTTGAGCGCGAACGCGATGCATGCTCCACTCAGACCTTTGCGTTCACGTCCATTCCTTCCCGAACACGTTGAAAAAAATCCTCAGCTCCCCAAATGACCCTTCGCGAATGCGTCATCCCACCCGCGAACGCGATGGAGGAATTCTCTGCAACCAAAAACCAGCAAAATCTGTCAACTTTAAAATCCAAGAATTGGTCCGCTAACTACCCAAAACACACCCGAGGCCTTCAGAACCTCAACCAAACATGCCAAACACATCTCATATCCTCATTCAAACTTAGACGAGCCTTAGAACCACTCAAAACAACGCCAAAACACCAAATCAACCTCGGATTCAAGCCTAAGAACTTAGAAACTTCCTCGCCAACGATGCCAGAACCATCTAAACCACGTCCGAATGACCTGAAAATTTGCACACACAATTAAAATGACACTACGAACCTTTTCCAACTTCTGGAATTCCATTCCATTCTTGATAGCTAATTTTTCACTGCCCACCGGAAATCACCAAAAATCCAATTTCGCCAATTCAAGCCTAATTCTACTCCGGACCTCCGAACAACATTTTTAACACACTCCTAAGTTCCAAATCACCTAACGAAGCTATCAGAGCCATCAAAACCACATTCCGAGATAATTTACTTAATAGTTAACTTCCAGTTGACTTTTCTAACCATAAAGCCAACTTAAGAGACTAAGTGTCTCATTTCTCACCACGACCACTCCGAACCCGAACCAACCGACCCTGCACAACATAATTGAGCTAAGAAAAAAATGATAAAGCAGAAACAGGGAAAACGGGGTTAATCTCATATAATGATCGGCCGGGTCGTTACATTCTCCCCCTCTTAAACAAACATTCATCCTCGAACAGGTCTAGAAACATACCTGGAGTCTCAAATAGGTGAGAATATCTGCTCCGCATCTTCCGCTCAGTCTCCCAGGTGGCTTCTTCCATCGGATTCCCTCTCCACTGCACCTTCACTGAAGCTATATACTTAGACCTTAACCTTCTGACTTGACGACCCAAAATAGCCACTGGCTCTACCTCATAGGACATGTCACCCTCAAGCTGAACCGTGCTGAACTCCAAAACATGAGACGGGTCACCAACATACTTCTGGAGCATGGAAACATGAAATACTGGATGAACACTCGATAATCTGGGTGGAAAAGCAAGTCTATAAGCCACCTCTCCAGCCCTCTGAAGCACCTCAAATGGCCCAATGAACCGGGGACTCAGCTTGCCTTTTTCCCAAATCGCATAACACCCTTCATAGGTGACACCTTCAGCAGAACTTTCTCCCCAGCCATGAAGGATACATCCCGGACCGGATAACTCTTCTACCTAGACTGCGGTGTGCTAAGCCGCTCTCGAATCAACTTCACCTTATCCAATGCATCCTGAACCAAATATGTACCCAAGAGCCTAGCCTCACCTTGCTCAAACCAACCGATCGGAGATCTACACCTCCTCCTATATAAAGCCTCATACGGAGCCATCAGAATACTCGACTGATAACTATTATTATATGCAAACTCCGCGAGTTGCATAAACTGGTCCCATGAACCCCCAAAATCAATGACACAAGCACAAAACATGTCCTCCAGTATTTGAATAGTGCGTTTGGACTGCCTGTCCGTCTGAGGATGAAATGATATGCTCAATTCAACCTGAGTATCCAACTCTCTCTGTACGGACCTCCAAAACTGCGATGTGGACTGAGTATCTCTGTCGGAAATGATGGAAACTTGGACACTATGCAGCCGAACAATATCCCTGATATAAATCTCGGGTAAACCGCTCTGAAGAATAAGTAGTACCAACAGGAATGAAGTGCGGGGACTTGGTCAGCCGGTCCACAATAACCCAAATAGCATCGAACTTCCTCGAAGTCCATGGGAGCCCAACTACAAAGTACATGGTGATCCGTTCCCACTTCCACTCAGGAATATCCAACCTCTGATGCAATCCACCCGGTCTCTGGTGCTCATACTTGACCTGCTGACAGTTAAGACACTGAGATACAAACCCAACAATATCCTTCTTCATTCGCCTCCACCAATAATGCTGTCTCAGATCCTGATACATCTTCGTGGCACCCGGATGGATGGAATAAAGCGAGCTAAGGGCCTATGCTAGAATCAACTCTCGAAGCCCATTGACATTAGGCACACATATCCACCCCTGCATCCTAATCACGTCATCATCACCGATAGCTACATTTCTGGCATCAACTCGCCGGACCCTATCCTGAAGGACTAGCAAGTGGGGTCATCATAGTTGCGCTCTCTGATACGGTCATAAAGAGAAGACCTGGAGGCTAAACAAACCAATACCCGGCGGGGCTCTGATAGGTCCAATCTACCAACTGGCCCGCTAAGGCCTGAATATCAAGTGCTAATGGTCTCTCCATTGCTGGAAGATATGCTAGACTCCCCAAACTCTCTACTCTACGACTCAAGGAATCGGCCACGACATTGGCCTTCCTCGGATGGTATAGAATCGTGATATCATTGTCCTTGAGAAGCTCCAACCATCTCCTCTGATGCAAATTCAGGTCCTTCTGCTTAAACAAATGTTGCAGGCTACATTGATCAGTATAAATCTCACAATGAACCCCATACAAACAATGACGCCAAATCTTCAAGGCGTGACAATGGCTGCTAGCTCGAGATTACGCACCAGATAATTCTTCTCATGAGTTCTTCAACTGGAGCGAGGCGTAGGCGATCACACTACCCTCCTGCACCAAAACACAACCAATGCCTATCCCCGAGGCATCACAATACACAGTATAAGAACCTGAAGCTGATGGCAATACTAACACTGGAGCTGAGGTCAAAGCCGTCTTGAGCTTCTGGAAGCTCTCCTCACACTCGTCTGACCACCTGAACGGAGCACCCTTCCGAGTCAACTTGGTCAAGGTTGAAGCAATAGTAGAAATACCATTCACAAAGCGATGGTAATACCCTGCCAAACCAAGGAAGCTCCTAATCTCTGTAGCTGAGGACGGGGTGGGCCAACCCTGCACCATTTGTATCTTCTTCGGGTCAACCTAAATACCCTCACTCGACATTACGTGCCCCAAGAAAGTGGCTGAGCTAAGCCAAAACTCACACTTGGAAAACTTTGCATCAAGCTTCTCCTCCCTCAATCTCTGCAATAAAACTCTCAAATGCTTAACATGCTCCTTCTGGCTACGAGAATATGCCAGGATGTCATCAAGGAACACAATAACATAGAAATCCAACTATGGCTGAAATACGATGTTCATCAGATGCATGAACGCTGATGGGGCATTAGTCAGCCCAAAAAGACATCACCAAAAACTCATAATGGCCATAACGGGTCCTGAAAGCCGTCTTGGGAATATCTGAATCCTGAATCTTCAGCTGATGGTCCCAGATCTCAAATCAATCTTAAAGAACACCCTAGATCCCTAAAGCTGGTCAAAAAAATCATCAATGCGGGGCAAAGGATACTTATTCTTGGCGGTAACCTTGTTCAGCTGCCTGTAGTCAATACACATTCTTATGGAACCATCATTCTTCTTTTCAAACAACACCGGTGCACCCCAAGGTGACACACTAGGCTGAATGAACCCATTATCTAGGAGTTCCTGAAGCTGCTCTTTCAATTCCTTCAACTCCGCTGGTGCCATATGATACAGTGGAATAGAAATAGGCTGAGTGCCTGGCACCAAATCAATACCAAAATCAATGTCCCTGTCAGGCGGCATGCCCGACATGTCTGCAGTGAACACGTCTGAAAAATCACGGACCACAGGAACAAAATCAATTGTGGGAGTCTCAGCACTAACATCCCTCACAAAATCCAAATATGATAAGCACCCCTTCTCCACCATACGCTGAGCCTTCAGGTAATCTCTCTACTCGACTCTCGGAAATCCCGGCATCCCTAAGGTCATGGTCTTAGCGTGACAATCAAGAACATCATGACACGGAGATAGCAATCCATGCCCAATATCACATCAAAAGTCAACCATACTAACAATAACAAATCCACTCGGGTCTCCAAACCCCCAATAGATATCACAAATAACTAGTACACATGGTCCATAAAATTAGTATCGCCCACTGAAGTCGACACCTGAACAACTGTAACTAAGGACTCACGGGGCATATCCAGGAAATGGGAAAAATATGATGAAACATAGGAATACATGGAACCAGGATCAAATAAGACCGAAGCATCTCGGTGAAAAACTGAGACAATACCTGTAATCACTGTGTCTGAGGCCATAGCATCTGGTCTGGCTGGAAGTGCATAAAAACGGGCCTGACCTCAACCCCAATCCACCTCCCCCTCTAGGGTGGCCTCTAGCTCCCTGACCCCCATCCCTAGCTGGCTGGGCGGGTGGTGACGTGGCTAGAGCTGAAATCAAGGGTTGACCCCTCTGCTAAGGCGAACCGCCAGGACGACGAGGGCACTTCCTCCACATATGTCCCAACTATCCACACTCATAACAACCCCCTGATGCTGGAGAAGGGGACTGAAGGGAACCCCTAGCACCAAGATAACTACTAGAAAAACCAGTTATAGAAGAACCCTGTACTGATGGTGCACGAGATGAACTCTGGGATGGGATAACACTGAATGATGTGTGCCCCTGCTGAGAACTGTGAGGACCACGACTAGCTGACCCACCACGATAACCTGAGCGACCTGGCTGAGCCTGCCTGAATGGACGACCTCTACCGTGCTGAAACTGTCCTCTTGAAGGAACACCGCCAAAACTACCAGATCCTCGAGGACTCTTGGTCTCCCTCTCATCTCGCTCCTGGCGACGAACTGACTCAATCTCTTGGTCAATATCCACAACCTGCTCAAAAGTGGCACCCGACACCCTCTCGCTGGTCATAAGAATACAGAGCTGATATGCGAGGCCATCTACAAAACTTCTGATCCTTTCTCTATATGTAGGGACCAAGAAAATAGCATGACATGCAAGCTCTGAAAACCTCATCTCGTACTACGCCACCGTCATATCTCCCTGACGTAACTGTTCAAACTTTCTGCGCAGCTCCTCTCTACGGGACTGTGGAACATACTTCTCTAAGAAGAGAGTGGAAAACTGCTGCCAAGTAAGGGGCGCTGCACCAACCGGCCTACGCCTCTCATAAGCCTCCCAGCAAGTAAATGCAGCTCCTGATAACTGGAAGGTACTAAATGATACCCCATTGATCTGCAATATCCCTGGTATACGTAGCATCCTCTAACACTTGTCTAAGAAACCCTGGGCATCCTCGCCCTCAGCACCACTAAAAGTCGGAGGCTAAAGTTTACCAAATCTCTCCAACCTGCACTGCCCCTCGTCAGTCATAACTGGAACCACAAAATCCTGAGCTGGTGCAACTGGCTGGGCTAGAACTGCCCCTGGAGTCTGAGGTCCCTGAATAACCTGCTCAGGTGTACGGGCAGCTGGAGTCTGAGTGCCCCCCCGGCCTGAGAAATAGCAACTATAGAAGAAACAACTGCATGTTCTAGACTGGTGCACACAATCAGAATCTAGGCCAAGGTTTCCTGAAGACCTCGAATCACAATAGGCACTACTGGTGACTGAGCCGGTCCCACTAGCATATTAACGGTTGGGACCTGATAGGGAATACTGGAGGGTCCATAGGTATTTCCCCAGTTGCTTCACGGGCTGCACCCCTACCCCTGCCACGGCCTCGACCGCGACCTCGACCCCTTGCGGACCTAGCTGATGGTTGATCATCCTGTTCGGTGGCACGTGTCCTCACCATATGTGAGAGAATGAAACAATAGAAGTTTATTTTCCAGAATTAATTGATTCGCACGACAAGAATTCAAGAAGTGCGAGACTTTTCGTAAGGGTTCTGCAGCCTCTCGAAGATAAGTACAGACATCTCTGTACCGATCTGCAACACTCTACTAAACCTGCTCATAACTCGTGAGAGCTATGTAACCTAGGCTCTGATACCACCTTGTCACGACCCCAAAACCACCCTGTCGTGATGGCGCCTATTATGGAACTAGGACATCAGACACATTTTTAGAATAATTCGACACTTCATAATAAAGGTCTTTTTAAACCATTAATTAATAAGAACTTCATAACATCAGTTAAAATGACAATTACGGAAAAAGAAACAAACAAAGCCCGACTCGGGGTGTCACAAGCCACGAGCGCCTACCAAGGATCAGCCAAAAACAACTAAGACTATTATAGTCCGGAAAACACGAATATAGTCTAAGGAAGATAAGACATAGAGGAGCAAGGTTGCGATTTCCCTGTAGTTACCTTGTTGACTCCGAATATCCGCGACGGATGAAAGAATCAGCACTCGTTATCATGTCCAGAAATCCTGGATCTGCACCACAAGGTGCAGGGAGTAATGTGAGTACGCCAACTCAGTAAGTAATAAATGTAAATAAGGACTGAGCAGTAAGAACACATAAATCCATGTCATGAAATCACAGTGAGTACAACTTACCTTCAAAACAATGTATAAGTCAAATCATCTTGCTTAAACCAGATTTTTCGTAAAATCGTCTGAAAATATTTTTCCAACAATTTCAAAAGTGTTTCAATGAAATTCAGAGTAAAAAATGATGGAAATCATAAATAGCCCCTCAGGCACACACATGTATCATAAACTGCCCCTCAGGCATAACATCACTTAGAATCAGCCCCTAAGGAAACCTCACAATCACTCGTAATCAGCCTCGCATGCACAACATGAATCCAGAACAGCCTCTCGAGCAACATCACATCACTCACTCAGGGTACCCGCGCTCACTGGGGGTGTACAGAATCCGGAGGGGCTCCTACAACCTAAGCGCTATAACAAGCCATCTCATGGGCATAATCAATCATGCCTTAGGCCTCACAAAATCATATCCTCACAAATCAAGCCCTCGACCTCACTCAGTCAGAAACCTCTCAAGCCACTCGAGCTATCAGTAAAACGGGGTTCTCGAGCCAAAATATCATTTTATGCATCAAATAGTGTAAATGAGACTGAGTTTCAAAATTAGTTTAAAATAGCATGACTGAGTGAAGATTTGAAATCAAAACAGTGAGGAAATAGCAGTAAAAACCCCTAAGGGTCAAAACAACTTGGCACGAGGCCCAAATATGGCATTCAACCCAAAACATGGTAATACCATCAATAAAACACGAAATATCATATAGTTTTCAGTCAAATACGCAACTTAATAATTGCTACGGGATGGACAAATCACAATCCCCACGGTACACGCCACACGATCGCCATCTAACATGTGCGCCACTTCAAAATTAGTGGAACGATGTGAAACCCGGGGTTTCATACCCTCAGGACAACATTTACAATAATTACTTACCTCAAACCGGCCAAAATCCTAACCCGCGATGCTTTTGCCTCTAACTAGGCCTCCGATTGCTCCGAATCTAATAAAACCAGATATATATCATCAATATATGATAAAGGAACAAAGCCCACTCGAAAATAGTCAAACTACATCAAAAATCCCGAAATTGGCCAAACCCGACCCCCGTGCTCACGTCTCTGAATTCGATAAAAATCACATAACTAGAATCCTTATTCACTCATGAGTCTACCCATATCAAATTAGTATAAATCCAACCTCTAATGCCTATTCAAATCCCCAAAAGAATTCTTAAACTTTTCTTCCATCTTTACCCCAATTTCCACTATAATTCCCCAAATTAAATGGTGAAATTCAAGACTAAATCATGGAATTGAATCAAAACCAAGTGAGAAATACTTACCCCAATCACTCTACCAAAAATATCTTCAAAATTTTCCTTCTCCCGAGCTCTCCAATGTTTTTTTTGAGGTTTTAGACTTAAACCCTCAAGTTTTGAATATAAAACTGCCTGCCCAGGATTTTCTTCATCGCGAACGCTGCCTCACCCACGCTTTCACGTAGCACAACCCAGCTCCCCCTTCACTTAACTCTTTGCGAAATCATCACAAACGTGATGCTTTACTAGCCTTGCTCACCGTGAACGTGGACCACTCTACGCGAACGCGTAGTCCAAAACCCCTGGAGTTTCCAACTGCCTACTCCTCTTCGCGAACGCGTGCCCTTGAATGCGAACGTGATGCATGCTCCACTCAGACCTTCGCGTTCGCTTCTATTACTTCGCGAACGTGTTGAAAAAAAAATCCTCAGTGCCCCAAATGACCCTTCTCGAATGCGTCATCCCACACGCGAACGTGATGAAGGAATTCTCTTGAACCAAAAACCATCAAAATCTGCCAACTTTAAAATCGAAGAAATCGTCCGTTAACCACCCAAGATACACCCAAGGCCCTCGGGACGTCAACCAAACATGCCAATATATCCCATTTCCTCATTCAAACTTAGTCGAGCCTTAGAATCACTCAAAACAACACCAAAACACCAAATCAACCTCGCATTCAAGCCTAAGAACTTAGAAACTTCCAAATTTCGCCAATGATGCCAGAACCATCTAAACCACGTCCGAATGACCTGAAAATTTGCACACACATCCAAAATGACACTACGAACCTGTTCCAACTTTCGGAATTCTATTCCAATCCCGATAGCTAATTTTCTACTACCGACCGGAAATCGCCAAAAATCCAATCTCGCCAATTCAAGCCTAATTCTACTCCGGACCTCCGAACAACATCCGATCCATCAAAACCACATTCCGAGATCATTTACCTAATAGTCAACTTCCAATTGACTTTTGTAACCATAAAGCCAATTTAAGAGACTAAGTGTATCATTTCTCACCACGACCACTCCGAACTCGAACCAACCGACCCCGCACAAAATAATTGAGCTAATAAACACATGATAGAATAAGAAATAGGGAAACATGGCTAATCTCACGGAATGACCGACCGGGACATTACAGGTTGCTTCATGAATCTAGCTTGAAATGGTAGCTAGATTCATCTCTCTTTCCTTACGGATTGCTTCATTGACTAGAGATAATCTTGGCTGAATTCTTACTTCACTTAAATCTTGGCGGATTTCTTTATTCATTCCTTCTTGACTTGAGCTTCTGCTGAATCTTATAGATTTGATCGTTGTCCGTGATTTGCCCCATTATTGCACACTTCAGGATCTTGTTTAACACTGATTGGACTACCCGTGATTTATTTCATTATTGTGCACTTGAAAATCTTGTTGAATATTGATTGATTCCCTTCTTCTTAGGTTAACTGATTTATTTTCCATGTAAGGCAACAGTTCAAGATACATAGTCGTTTAATAGATATTCTTTCCTTTTAGCAATGTTGTTGCTCACTAGAATCTGCATAAAATAATATATCATCAGTCAAGGCTTCTTTAGAGTTATTGATCATTATTAAACTTCTAAACTTAACAATATCCCCCTTTTTGATGATGACAATAATCTAAAAAGAATTTGACTAATTTATGGATTCTTCCATTTTCTTTTCAAGTGTGCTCCCCCTGTCTTCAAGCTTGTTCTTGGCTGTTGGTTTGAACCTGTACTCTTATTCTTTCTTCTATCCCTTTGACATCAATCAAAAAGAGAAAGAGAAACTATTTGCAGTAATAGTACTAACTAAGCAAACAATTTTTTTTACAACTAAGCAGTTATAGTGAGCATAGTCGACTGATGCTCATCCCAGACACAACCAAAAGAAACAGTCTTAAACTACCACATAAAATGAAAAAAGTAAAAAGATTGTCTTAAGCATCCCAAACATTCAACTCCTTCCAAGGAAGTATTTCAGGGTGTTGTTCACTTTAGTGAAGAGGCTTTCATAAGAGTGTCCTTGGTGACTTTGGTCAGCTTCTTAGTGACATCGTGTATAGCCTTGATTCCTTGCCTCCTTGTGGCTTGTAGAGTGATCCTTAACTTAGCTATGTTTACTCTAGGTTCCTTGGTTACTTATTTGATCTTGTCCACCTAATCCCTCATAGAGGTTAGTAATCTGTTGGCTTCAGATTTGATTCCCCCACTGCTCTGAGTAGGGATGAACTCTGGTGCTTTGTCCTTCTTAAGACAAGTTCCCTCAATCAAGGTATACCCCATCATGGCAAAGGCAATCTTGTCATAGGTGCTGGAGATAGTCTTAGGAGCATAGAGAGATAAGTCCACTTTCATGACATTCAGGATGTGAGAGATTAGTAAGCCATAGGGCATGCTGCTCGTAGAAGATGAAACATCCCCGATACTTTCAAGCATGTATTGACATACCCAGGCAAACCAGTTGATAGCTTTACCATTCACCAAACAATGCAGAACAAATACATCTATGAGAGACAGAGTACTTAGAGAACCAGTACGGGGTAGAAAGGTGGTTGCAATAATATGGGCTAGAACATGATGTTCAGATTTCATGTTTTTAGGACCTGTATCAGATGGGTTTTCAAATAGAACACTTTTGGCCTCGTCAAAAGATACTTCAAAATTATCTGGCCAGGAATGTTGCACAAAACAATTGTATCCAACAAACTTTGTAGAAAAGATTTTTCAAACTGATAAGAATCAAGAATAATGCGAGTTCCTAATACCATGGATTCTAGATCGTCTTTATCATTCACAAAAAGATTTGCATAAAACATACACACAAGTTCTTCATAGACAATATTACCAACAATAGCAAATAGAGAGACAAGTTTCTGAGTTTCAAAAATAGACAGAACATGACAGTGAATGTTTTGCATAGACTTTAAACATACAGTGCGACCAAAGGAAATCGACTTCCCTTTGAAGGCGACAAAACTACCCTTCTCCTCAGTACCATAGAAAATCATCTTGTCTTCAGGACCAAACTTTATATTTTCAGTTTTTCCCTTTTTCTTAGAGGATTGTTTTGGGATGGAATCCATTGGTCGTTTTCCCGCCCTCTTTTAATATATGAGAATGTCTTCTTGAGAGACACTCGAATCTACTTAGTGATATGTTCTTTCAGAGGATTTGATATCAACATGTTCCTCTTTGGTTTTCTTGAACCGGTGAGTACTTCTTGGTATGGAAGAGGAGGGAGCGGGTTTGGTTTTAGCTATAACGACCCGACAAGTCATTTTGCTCTAGCGCGTCGTTCACCAGTTTGAAGTCATGAGCAGCTCCATTTCAGGTATTATGACTTGTAAGTGTGGTCAGAATTGAATTTCAGAAAGTTTAGAGTTGATTTGGAAAGAAAATTCTCATTTCAGAAGCCTTAAGTTGGAAGAATTAACTAAGTTTGGAATTTTGAGTAAACGACCTCTGAATCAGGACTTGAAGGTTCCTGCAGGTTCGTATGATGATTTCGGACTTGGGCGTATGTTCGGATCGGGTTTTGGATAACCCGGGAGCGTTTCGGCGTATACTGTGGAAGTCAGTATTTTGAAGGAAATTTCCTAAGTTTGGCTTGAAATGCATTTCAGTGATATTGATGTCCGTTTGGGATTCCAAGATTGGGAATAGCTCCGTATGGTGATTCTGGAGTTGGGAGCGCGATCAGAAGTGAATTCGAATGTCCGTAGGTCATTTTGAAGTCATTTGGCTAAAGATAGGAATTTGAAGGTTTTTAAGAAATCCGACCGGAAGTGGAAATTTTTGTATCGGGGTCGGAATGCGATTCCAGAAGTTGGAGCAGGTCCGTAATGTCGAATATGACTTGTGTGCAAAATTTGAGGTCAATCGGACATGATTGTATAGGTTTCAGCATCGAATGCAGAAGTTGGAAATTTCTAAGTTCATAAAGTTGGGATTTGGGTGAGATTCGTGGTTTCGATGTTGTTTGATGTGATTTGAGGCCTCGAGAAAGTCCGCATTATGTTTTGGAACATGTTAGTATAATTGGACGGGGTCCTGAGGGCCTCGGGTGGATTCCGGGTGGTTAACAGATCAATATTTGAAGTTGAGAAAGAGCTGAAGTTGCTGGTGTCTGCTGCGACCGCACCTGCGAGGTTTGGACCGCAGGTGCAGACAATGGGGCGCAGGTGCAGAAATGAGGCTGGGCAGAATGTTTTAAAATAGAGATTTTTGGCCATTTCTCTCATTTTTCTCATGGCTTAGGCGATTTTAAGAGGGCTTCAGGAGAGGAAATTCATCATCAATGTCAAGGTAAATAGCTCCTTCATGTTTCTAAGTTAAATACGAGGTTATTGCATGGGATTAACATGAAAATTGTAGAAAATTTGGTAAATTTTGAAGAAAACCTAGAAATGGTAATTTGGATTTTAGCCACAAATTTGAGCATGGAATATAGAGTAAATCGTATATTTGAGTTAGTAAGGCTATGGGTAGAATATATCTTCGAGAAATTTTTTGGATTCCGGGCACGTGGGTTCGAGGGCATTTTGGTCAATTCACTGAACGGGGTTGGGAAAGTATATAATTTGAATTTATTGTGAGTATTAGGATGAATTTTCATTGCTTTACCCGTTATGTGGTAGTTTTGGGGCGTTGTGCATCCATGGGAGTCGTCGGAAGGGCTTGGAAGCCGGTTATGGGACTTCGGAGCGAGGTAAGTCTCCTCTCTAACTTTGTGAGGGGGAATCGTCCCCCTAGGTGAACTAATTAAGTATGTGTTACTATCTGCGGGGGCTACGTACGCACGAGGTGACTGGAGTCCGTGTGTAGCTACTATTATGCCATGCCCGGGTAGCCTAGGACCCACTAACATGCCTTACCTGTTGTACCTGGGATATTGTCTGTAATATTAGACTACTAATATGATCGAAATGGTAATTGAATGACTAAAGAAGATTAGAGTTATTTTCTTAAGCATCTAAAAAGAGAATTGATTTCCTTCGCGGGCAATTGTATTTACCGAATAAGGTGATATTATTAAACATTATAAAAACTTGGCAAGTGAATTTCGAAAAAGAATTTAAATACTATTTTGTGGTTTAAAAAAAGAAGAGAAATCTATCATTTACTTGAGTATTTGTTTTCCTAACGTTTTTGGGGTGGACTGTTGATTGTGCATGACTGCATGTGACCGCTTCGCAATTTACATTCCGCGAGCGCAGTGTTATTTTCGCCACTCTCATGGGAGCGGGCCTCACGCCACGGCAGATTTAAAATACACTTATGGTTCGGGGTGTTCGACCCTCGGCAGTGCATAGATATGATTATTATATTGAGAGGTGCACTTATGGTACAGGCCGTTCGATCCTCGGCAGTGCACAAAGATGATTATTATGACGGCTCAGGCCGGTTGTCCTTATCCCGTATGCGCATGCTAAATTGTTAAATGTTTTTCATGGATTTTTAAGAAGTGATAAGATATTTGGGAGAATATAAAGAGGAAATTATTTATTTAATATATTTGGGGGAAAATGAGGAAGTGGTGACTGCTTGTTTACTTCCAGTATTTATTTGGATTTCAGTACCTTATATATTTGATGCTTTACTACCTTTACATGCCTATCGTGTTCATCACATGCTGTTAAATTAATTTGTTGGACCTTAGTGAGTGTCTAATTCGACCTCTCATCACTATCTCTCTGAGGTTAGGCGGGCGACTTACTGACTACACGTTGTTTTTGTACTCATGCTACACTTGCTGTGCATTTTTATTGCACAGGTACTTTTATAGTGACATGGCTGGTTTGGAGACTTAGCAAGCCGCACCATCCGGAGGCGATCCGCAGCTATTAGAGTCTCCCTCATACTGTATTTATTTCATTTTTAATTCCTTGTCCAACTTGTATTTTCGACAAGCTTCGTGATGATTGTATAAATTCTTAGAAATTGCTCATGTACTTGTGACACCGAACATTTGTTTTTCTGGATGCTTAATTTGCATCTTTTCTGTGCTTTTTAGGAAACAATTATATTTTGAGTTTTCTGATGAACCAACAAGCTACAAACGAAATATATATGTTTACATTGTATATAGTAGTAGATGAAACGTTTAACTTTATGTAATGATCCGACAGGTCATTTAGTTTTTTAGATCCCCGTTTCCCTAAATAAGATTACCCGTATGTGCTTTTACTGTTTTGTGACTTGCGAGGATGATTAGTTCGTAATTTGGAAGGGCTCGGGTTGAAATCAGAACACTTGGTTCCTCAAGGTTGACTAAAAAGGGCTAAGTTTGACTTGGGTCAATGTTTTGAGTAAACGACCTTGAAACCGAAATTGACGATGATTTTGCACTTGGGCGTATGTTCGGATAGGATTTTGGATGATTGTGATGACCCGATAGGTCATCTTGAGTTTTAAACCTTAATTCTGTGTTTCGAAATCTCCAATAGCTTCTTTAAGCCTTCCTCGATTTGCATGCGCAATCTGAATATTTTTCTGAAGGCTTTTTTGTTAAAAATTGATAAAATATGAAATTTTGCTTTAAAAATCCATTTGGGTTGACTTCGGTAAACATTTTGAGCGAACAGATATGGATTTAGATCTGTGTTTTCATGATCGCGGTGGGTCCGTGTCGTTATTTGGAATATGGGAGTATGCTCGGAATCAAATTCGGAGGACCCTAGCTCAAGTAATCCCATTTTGTCAAAAAATGAAGTTTAAAGGCTTAATGAATTTAAATTTTTGACCAATGTTTGGATTTATTGATACTGGATCCGTATTTTAGTTTAGGAACTTGGTATTGGTTTATTACTATATTTATGACTTGTCTGCCTAATTTGGTGAGAAACGGAGTTGGTTTGGCGTGATTCGGACGTCTGACTGTTAAAATAGAAGTTTTTAAGTTTCATTGAAAATTTCATTTTACTTGGTGTCCTATTCGTAGTTCTAGGTGTAATTTTGTTATTTTGATCGCGCGAGCGAGTTCATATGAGGTTTTTGGACTTTTGTGCATCTTTGGTTTGGAGCCCGAGGGCTCGGGTGAGTTTCTGATATGTTACAGAGTGAAATTGGACTGAGAATCATAGTTGCTGGCTTGTGTTTCTGGATTTTGTTGCAGATCTCGCTTTTTCGAGATCTGGCTCGCATTTGCGAAGAAGTCGTCACATTTGCGAGCCTGGGTATGGAAGGGGGTCCTCGCATTTGCTAGGTGAAGCTCACATTTGTGAAATTGCCATTTCCACTTTTGCGAAGGCAGAGTCACATTTGTGACTCATCATATTATTGAGGATCTTAGCATTCGCAATGGAGAGGTCCGCATTTGCGAGGGCATCAGGGTTTGCATTTGCGACCTATTTATCAAAATTGTGATTAATGAGATTCTTAGAGGACTTCGCAATTCCGACCTCTTTCTCGCAATTGTAATGTTTGCAATTGCTAACAAGGTATCGTAATTGTGGCATCTGCAGCTGGGTAAGAGTTGAGTTAGATGGTATTTTTCTCATTTTCTCAAATTTTCAAACCTAGAAACCTTAGAGGTTGTTTTTTCAAGAGATCTTCTTCCCCAATTTGTTAGTAAGTGATTCTAACCTATTTTCTTTCAATTACCCATTACATTTCATAAGATTTCAACCTTAAATCTAGGATTTTCATGGTAGAAATCGGGGATTTGGGTAGAATTGGGGATTTTTGTAAAATTAGAATTTAGACCTTAAATTGAGGTTGGATTTCGAAACAAATTGTATAATAGGGCTCTGGGGTGAATGGGTAATCGGGTTTTGGTCTGAATTTAGGGATTGGACCAAGCAGGCACAGGAGTTGACTTTTGTTTCCTTTTTCAATAATGACCTAAATTGAACCTTTTTCATTCGTGGGTAGTTCCTAAGGCTTATTTTTAATCGTTTGGTTGATAATTTTCTAGATTTGGTTGGTTCAGAGGCTTGTTAGAAAGGCAAAGCCGTGGTTGAGCTTTGACCCGATTTTTGGAGCGAAGTAAGTATCGTGGTTAACCTTGACTTGAGGGATTATGGCTTGTTTACCTATTTGCTACATGTTTAAATGTTGGTTACAACATATATGTGAGCTGACAAGTACTTATGCGTTGTTGTTGGGTTAGAACATGCGGTTGAAACTTGTTCTTCGATCATGAAATCCATGCCTAGACTAGTTTATCACTAAATTGATCATTCTTTCCGCAATTATGAGTTATTTGTGATAATTGAATACTATTGGATGTTAAGGCTATATATTTTGGAAACGTTGTTGACGTAAGGTTTATTTTTGACCATTCTTTCTCCCAAATGTTATATGTTCTTGCTTCATGGTAAGGGAAAGAGTGTTAATGCACGAAGGGTGATGCCATGCCGATTATTGTTCTATTGTTGATTTATACATAGTGAGTAAGAGAGTTAAAGAACGAAGGGTGATGTCATGCCATATTTATCATTTCATGATGAAATTGAAAGTAAAAGCATGAAGGGTGATGTCGTGCCGTATTTATTATTTTATGGAGAGATTGAGAGAAAAAACACGAAGAGTGATGTTGTACCCTTATTACTGTTTCATGGTGAGGTTGAGAATAAAAGCATTAAGGGTGATGCCGTGCAGTTTATATTCATTATGTTTATCTATCTCATTGGATGAAGGTTTATTGACTGTTTCATGTTGTTTTTCTATGTTGTAGTTACCGTATTTTGTACCCCTTTTTGCATATCCCCTCCCAATAGTACATGTTTAATCTTTATTTGTTGTTATGTTGTTCGTATATTTCCATGTGCATAAGTTTCTTTATGTGGGTGTCCTGTCATAGCCTCGTCACTACTTCGTCGAGGTTAGGCTCGACACTCATCGAGTACATTGGGTCGATTTTACTCATACTACACTCTACACTTCGTCTGCAGATTTTGGTGCTGGTCCCAGTTGTACATGAGGTGAATGAGCTCGGATTATCATTTGGATACTCAAGGTAGATATGCTGGCATCCGAAGACCTTGAAGTCCCCTTCCACCTTCCCTATTTACTGTTATTTTCATTCGAGACAGTTGTATTTATTTCAAACCCTATTTGTAAAGATTCTAGAAGCTCGTGTACTTGTGACTCCAGATCTGAGTTGTACTAAGATATTATTGGTTTTTATGTCATTTCGTACTTTGTTTAGTTTAATTTTAGTTTAATTGGTTTCACTTATTTGAATTGAATAAAATTGGCTTAAAGATTCTCTAACGTTGGCTTGCCTAGCACGTGAAATGTTAGGCATCATCACGGTCCCGAAGGTGAGGATTTTGGGTCGTGACAAGTTGGTATCAGAGCACTAGGTTGCCTAGGTCTCATAAGTCACGAGCAGGCCTAATAGAGTCTTGAGAATCGGTACGTAGACGTCTGTACGTATCTTCCAGAGGCTATGGAGTTTAGAACAAATTTCACTTATATTCTTCTTTGTCGTGCGATTTTATTCTCTAATTGATAACTGAACTCTTGTACTCTTGTTCTCTCGCAGATGATGAGATCACGCACTACATCTATAGCTGGACAGCCGCCGGAGCCCCCCAGTGGCATCTCCTACTTGGGGTAAAGGACGAGGATGAGGTCGTGCTAGGGGCCGAGGCAGAGGCAGGGCTCAGCCTAGAGCTCGAGCAGAAACACCAGTAGTGGAGCCTCAGGTGGACTTTGATGAGGAGGTTCCAGCTCTGACTGTACTTATTGGACCAGCTCAGGTCCTGGAGGGGTTCATTGCCACCCCAGTGCTTCATGTAAAAATTGCACGGGGCGCTCTATTTGGTCACCCCCATTTAACCTATACCTATAATTTTAAAATTATTTAACTTATACCCTAATTTTTACAACTTCAGGTGCCTCCTTCTTCATCCTACCTGTGCGCTCCTTTATTCATCCTTTCTTATTCCAGTGTTTAATCGTATGTTTAAGGAGTTTAGATTAATACGGCACTTAACAATAAAACTACAACTTATTTAGTGCTGAAGTTTTTACAAGTGAACGAAATAACTTCAACATCTTCTGCTGAAGTTTTTTGAAAAAGCTTTACTTCAGCTTATTTAGTGCTGAAGTTTTACAAATGAACTAAATAACTAAAGCATCTTCTGCTGAAGTTTTTGAAAAAGCTTTACGACAAAACTATTGAATCCAGGACAAAACTTCAGCTAAAACATGTTGAAGTTCAACAAATAGAGAACACAACTTCAGCTAGTAGAGTGCTTAAGTTCAGCCGTCTACTAGAATGCTGAAGTTTGCGTGATTGCCTTTGCTACTTCAAGCCCGTATGCCTGAAGTTTACGCGCAAAGTGGGTACGCTTGCAATTTTTTTGCAAAGCGGATATAAGTTAAAACGTGACCCAAAAAACGGGTATAGATACAAATCCCCCTGAGGACGCTCTAGTCCGTTTGGTGGGCCTCATGGAGAATGTGGCCCAGGCCGATGCATATCCTGTGGCACCAACCGTCACTCAAGCTGGGGGAGGAGCATAGAATCCTACTACTCACACTCCTAAGCATATGGTTCTCTAGTATCAGACTCCATCAGCCCCGCCAGTTGAGGTAATTCAGCCAGTTGTTACGGCACATGCCGGTGATAGGCTCGCCATGTCTTCTGAGGCATTATTGAGATTGGAGAAGTTTACTAAACTCTTTCCAGTTCACTTTAGTGATGCACCTTTTGAGTACCCACATGATTATCTTGACCGCTGCCATGAGGTGCTGCGGAACATGGGTATATTCGAGACCAATAGGGTAGATTTTGTTGTATTTCAGATGACGGGTTTCACCAGGAGGTGGTGGAGGGATTATATGTTGACCAGACCAGCTGGGTCGCCTACATTACTTGGGAGCAGTTCTCATAGCTATATAAGTTTCTCCCTATCACATTGATAGATGATTATCGCAGGCAGTTCGCGCGTCTCCAACAGGGCAGTATGATTGTTACTCAATACGAGAATTGTTTTGTGGATCTAGCCCTTCATGCTCTCCTTTTTATTCCTACTGAGAGAGAGAGAGAGGAGGTAAAGAGGTTTATTGATGGACTCTCTCACCCTATCAGGCTACAGATGGCCAAGGAGACCGGGGGTGAGATTTCTTTTCATACGGCTGCTACGCAGATCGAGGTGGTTCTTGCTCAAGTGAGATGTTAGGGGTCGGGTAAGATGCCTCGTCATTCCGGTGGGTTCGCCTCGTCTAAGGACAAGGGTACTTTTGGTAGAGGCTATCCTCCCAGGCTGTATCACTCAGCGCTCCAGGCATCTCAGAATGCTTCAAGTTGTCGCGGCCCACATATGTCTCATCTCCATCAATTAGCCTAAAGTGCACCACCAGCTCATATTAGTGCACCTCTGCTCCAGAGTTCTCATGGTGGTTACTCAGGTTTACAGGTCATTTTCAGGGTCACTAATCACAGAAGCCGATGTCCTGTTATACTTGTGGTGACCCGAGGCACATTGCTAGATTTTTCCCTCGGGCATTGGTGCAGCTCACAGTAGGAGGGTTCTTATGCCATGGTTTCAGCACTGGTTGCTTCACCGCCTATTCAGCCAGCTAGGGGAAGGGTTCAGAAAGCTAGAGGTGGAGGTCAAGCCATTAGAGGTGGAGACAAGGCCGTTAGAGGTGGAGGCCAGCCAGTTAGAGGCCGTCTCAAGGACGCAGTTCAGAGTGGTGGGGCCATCCCCGATTTTATGATTTTCTAGCGAGGCATGAGGCTGAGTCATCTGACGCTATTACCACAAGTATTATACCAGTTTTCCATAGAGGTGCCACAGTTCTATTTGATCCGGGCTCTACTTATTCCTACGTATCATCCTACTTTGCTTCATATCTGGTTGTGCCTTGTGATTCTTTGAATGCTCCTGTGTATATGCTCATACCTGTGGGAGATTCTATTGTTGTCGATCATGTCTATCATCCGTGTGTGGTTACCATTTGGAGTCTTGAGACTAGTACAGATCTCTTACTTCTCGATATGGTAGATTTTGATGTCATTTTGAGTGTGGATTGTCATGCTATAGTGGATTGTCACACCAAGATGGTACCTTAGACTTGTCAGGGTTGCCTCGATAAGAGTGGAGGGGGACTCGTGGCCATTCTACCAGCAGGGTTATCTCTTATGTGAAGGCTCGGCATATGGTCGAGAAGGGGTGTCTAACTTATTTGGCTTATGTCCGCGATTCTAGTGCGGAGGTTCCTTCCATGGATTTAGTACCATTTGTTCGTGAGTTTCCAGAGGTGTTTCTTGCAGATCTTCTGGGGTTGCCAACCGAGAGAGATATTGACTTCTATATTGATTTGTCTCCGGGCACTCAGCCCATTTCTATTCTACCATACCGTATAGCCCCGTCAGAGATGAAAGAATTGAAGGATCAATTGCAAAATTTTCTTGATAAGGGATTCATTAGACCTAGTCTCTCGCCCTAGGGTGCACCTGTGTTTTTCATTAAGAAGAAAGATGGATCGATGAGGATGTGCTTAGACTATCGACAGTTGAACAAAGTCACCATCAAGAACAAGTATCCATTGCCGAGGATTGATGACTTATTTGATCAGCTTCAGGGTGCCAACATGCTTTTGAAGATTTATTTGAGGTTTGGCTACCGTCGGTTGAGGATTAGAGCATCTGATGTCCCTAAGACAACTTTACGGACTCAATATGGGCATTATGAGTTTTTATTGGTGTCATTTGGGCTGACCAATGCCCCAGCAGCATTTATGGATTTGATGAACCAGGTTTTCAAGCGCTATTTTGATTCCTTTGTGAATGTGTGTATTGATGATATCTTGATCTACTCCCGCAGCTGAGAGGAGCACGAGCAGCATTTTCGGATTGTCCTTTAGACTCTAAGATATAGCCAGTTGTATGCCACCTTTTCAAAGTGCGAGTTCTGGTTGGACTTGGTCACTTTCTTGGGGCACGTAGTACGATAGAGGAAATTCAAGTGGATCCTAAGAAGATTGAGGCTGTTCAAAACTGGCCTAGATCCACTTCAGCCACGAAGATCTAGAGTTACTTAGGTTTGGTGGGTTATTACCATCAGTTCGTGAAGGGGTTTTCATCGATAGTGGCCCTCTTGGCCAGATTGACCCAGAAGGATGCCCCGTTCAGATGGTCAAATGAGTGTGAGTTGATCTTTCAGAAGCTTAAGACTGCTTTGACTACGGCGGCAATGTTCGTATTGCCCGCAGGTTCAAGATTTTACATGGTGTATTGTGATGCCTCTCGTGTTGGGCTCGGTGCAGTATTGATGGAGGATGGACGTTGAAGGTTCATGAGAAGAAATACCATGTTCATAACTTAGAGTTGGCGGCCATTGTTCATGCATTGAAAATTTTGAGGCACTATCTTTATGGCGTGTCGTGCGAGGTATTCAGGGATCGCCGGAATCTACAATATTGTTTCAAACAAAAGGATCTCAATTTGAGGCAGAGGTGGTGGTTTGAGGTATTGAAAGACTATGATATCACCATTTTGTATCATCCCGGGAAGGCCAATGTAGTGGTCGATGCCTTGAGTAGAAAGGCAGTGAGTATGGGCAGCCTTACGTACATTCCAGTTGGTGAGAGGCTACTTGCTACAGATGTTCAGGACTTATCCAATCATTTCATGAGGTTAGATGTTTTAGACCCCAGTAGTGTTCTAGCTTGCATAATCTCTCGGTCTTCTTTGTTTCAGCGCATCAGAGAGCGGCATTATGATGACCCTCATTTGCTGGTCCTTAGAGACACAGTGTGGCACGGTGGTGCCAATCAGGTTATTGTTGGAGATGATGGAGTATTGAGGATGCAGGGTCGTATTTGTGTGCCCAATGTAGATGAACTTCATGAGTTGATTGTTGAGGAGGCCCACAATTCCTGGTATTCTATTCATCCGGGTGCCGCCAAGATGTATCACGACTTGCGACAACATTATTGGTGGAGAAGTATGAAGAAGGATATAGTTTCTTATGTAGCTCGGTGTCTAAATTGTCAGAAAGTAAATATGAGCATTAGAGACCTGGTGGTTTGCTTCAAAAGTTAGAGATTCCTGAGTGGAAGTGGGAGCGTATCACTATGGATTTTGTTCTAACACTCCCACAGACTCAGAGGAAGTTAGATGCGGTATGGGTTATTGTGGATAGGCTGACCAAGTCAGTGCATTTCATTCCTGTGAGAGTTACCTAATCTTTAGAGCGGTTGGCTGAGATCCACATCCGCGAGATTGTCCGTCTTCACAGTATGCCCGTGTCTATCATTTATGATCAAGGTACGCAATTCACCTTACACTTTTGGAGAGCGGTACATCGTGAGTTAGACACGCAGGTTGAGTTGATCACAACATTGCATGCTCTAACGGATAGACAATCCAAGCGCACTATTCAGATTTTAGAGGATATGATCCGTTCTTGAGTTATAGATTTTGAGGCTTCTTTGGATCAGTTCTTTCGACTTGCGAATTTTTCCTACAACAACAGCTATCGGTCGAGCATTCAGATGCCCCCCTATAAGGCATTATACGGGAGGCGATGTCGATCGCCAGTTGGATGGTTCGAGCCGGGGGAGGCTAGGTTCTTGGGTACATATTTGGTACAGGATTCCTTTGGTAAGGTCAAGATTATTCAGTATTGACTTTGCATAACTCAGTCCAGGCAGAAGAGTTATGTCGACCGTAGAGTTCGTGATGTTTCATTCATGGTCGGAGAAATGTATTGCTTTGGGTTTCACCCATGAAGGGTGTGATGAGGTTTAGGAAGAAGGTCAAGTTGAGCCCTAGGTATATAGGACCCTTTGAGTTATAACCAGTCCATCGAGTGTTCCATGTGTCTATGCTTCAAAAGTATTAGAGAGATTTGTCACATGTGTTAGACTTCAGCTCAGTCCAGTTGGACAAGGATTTGACTTAGAGGAGGAGCCAGTGGCTATTCTATCCCGACAGGTTCGAAGTTGAGGTCAAAGAGTTATTCTACAGCTCGAGTGCAGTAAAGAAGTAACCCAGTCGAGGGTAGCTACTTGGGAGTCCGTGTCGGATATGCGGAGTACATATCCATACCTTTTCGCCAGTCCAGGTACTTTTCTATGTCCTTCGAGGATGAATGATTATTTTAGAGGTTGAGAATGTGATGACCCGATAATTCATCTAAAGTTTTAAACCTTAATTTTGTGTTTCAAAGCCTCCAATAGCTTCTTTAAGCCTTCCCTGATTTGCGTGCATAGTCCGAGTCTTTTTTCAGAAGGCTTTTGTGTTAAAAATTAATAAAACATGAAAGTTTTCTTTAAAAATCCATTTGGGTTGACTTAGCTCAACTTTTTAAGCGAATGGACTAGGATCCGTGTTTTGACGATCCCGGTGGGTCCGTATCATGATTTGGGACCTGGGCGTATGCCTAGAATCTAGTTCTGTCACGACTCGGAATTCCCACCTTCGAGACCGTGATGGCGCCTAACATTCCACTTGCTAGGCAAGCCAACGTTAAATGTCTTTAAGCAAATTTCAATCAATTAAAATAAGTAAAGACAGTTAAACCGAAATGAAACAAATACGGCGGAATATCATAAAAACCCATAATATCTAAATACAACTCGGATCCGAAGTCACAAGTTCACGAGCTTCTAGAGTTTCTACAAATAGGGTTTGAATTAAATACAACTATCTTGAATGAAAAGAATAGTAAATAGAGGAAATGGAAGGGGGTTCAAGGTCTGCGGACACCAGCAGATCTACCTCGAGTCTCTAAATTCCAAATCCCAGCTGATACGCCTCACGGACAACTGGGACATGTACCAAAATTTGCACAAGAAGTGCAAAGTGTAGTATGAGTACAACCGACTCAATGTACTCTGTAAGTGTCGAGCCTAACCTCAACGAGAGAGTGACGAGGCTTTGACTAGACACCCACATAAATATAACAACAAATAAAGAGTTAACAACTACTATTGGGAGGGTACATGTGATGTGTTGAAATCTTTGTATGTTTCAATATGAGTATTATCACTTTTAGCCCGCACTAGAAATTATTTGATTCGGTAGCCGAAAAAGTGAGTATATATATATATATATATATATATATATATATATATATATTGTCTCTATGTATGTGCTTTGCACGTAAATATTTAATCAATTATTTATATGAATCTTATAATATAGCAATTGAAGTGAAAAAACAAAGAAGCAAAAACCGTTATAATACTTGAAATCAAAATGCATATAAGTAATTTAGTTGAGTTAATTTGATAGTATATCTATTTTATCTTAGAAATATGTATTAAGATCGTATCTTATCTAATAATTTCTTTGTTGACAATATTTTGGGTGTATTTTTCCTTTTGATTCTTTGGTTACTCCATATTGATCTATTTTCGACATTAATATCTCTCCTCAAAGTCAAATATATAGTTATTCGTGTGAGAAAACATAGTGAAAAATACAATCCAATATTTGGGATTGTTAGCCACTATGCTTTAATATTTATTGTTTAAACACATACCATATCGAGGAGTAGGAGATCTACCCTAGTCTCAAGACTCTCAATGGTAACCACACACAAATGATAGACACGATCTACAATAATATATTCTCCCACAAGTGTGGACACATACATAGGAGCACTCAAAGAATCACGAGGCACAACCAGATAAGAAGCAAAATAAAATGACACGTAGGAATAAGTAGAGCCCGAATCAAATAGAACTGAAGCATCCATATGGTAAACTGAAATAATACATGTGATAACTGCGTCAGATAACTTTGCCTCAGGCCTTGCTGGTAAAGCATAACATCGGGGATGGGCCCCACCACTCTGAACCACGTCTCGTGGATAACCTCTACCTGGCTGGCCTTCACCTCTAATGGCCTGACCTCCACCTATGGCTGCCTGACCCTTGCCTCTAACTGACTGGGCAGGCGGTGAAACAACCGGTGCCAGAACCATGGCATGAGAACCCTGCTACTGTGAGTTGCCCGGTGCCTGAGGGTAAAATCTAGCAATGTGCCTCGGGTCACCATAAGTATAATAGGACCTCGACTGTTGTGACTGCTGACCCTGAAACTGACCTTATCGACTTTAGTAACCACCCTAATAACTCTGGAGTAGAGGTGCACTAATAGGAGTTGGTGGTGCACGGTAGGCTAGTTGATCTGGATGAGACATATGAGGGTCGCGACCACCGGAAGCACTGTGAGATGCCTGTAGCGCTGAACGATACAACTTGGGAGGATCGCCTCTACCAAAAGTACCCCTACATCCAGATCAGGTGCCACTAAACCCACCAGAATGACGAGGCCTCTTATCAGACCCCTAGCCTCTCTCCTGTGCAAGAACCACCTCGATCCGCCTGGTGACATTGGCAGCCGCCTGAAAAGATATCTCACTCACATTCTCCTTAGCCATCTGAAGCCTGATAGGGTGATAAAGTTCATGTATAAACCTCCTCACCCTCTCCATCTCAATAGGAATAAAAAGAAGAGAATGACGGGCTAGATCCACAAAATGGGTCTCGTACTGAGTAACAATCATACTGCTCTGCTGGTGATGCTCTAACTGCCGACGGTAATCTTCTCTCAATGTGATAGGGGGAACTCCTCTAGGAAGAGCTGAGAGAACTGGTACCAAGCAAGATCAAGCGAGCCAGCTGGTCTGGTCAACATGAAATCCCTCCACCACCTCTTGGTGGAACCCGTTATCTGAAATACAACAAAATCGACCCCATTAGTCTCAACTATTTCCATGTTCCGCAGAACCTCATGGAAGTGGGCAAGTTAATCATATGGGTCCTTAGAAGGTGCACCACTAAAGTGAACTGTGAAGAGCTTGGTGAACTTGTCTAATTTCAATAAGCCCTCAGAAGACATGGCGAGCCTATCACCAGCCCGTGCCGCAAAACTACCCTAGCTAGTGGGGTTGCTTATGTCTTATATTGGGGAGCCATATGCTTCGGAGTGTGAGTAGCGGGGGTCTGTGTTCCTCCCCAGCGTGAGAGACGGCTCGTTCTACAAGAAATTTAACGACCTGGGCCATACTGTTCATAAAGTCCACCAAACGGACCAGAGCATCCTGAAGTACTGGGGTGGCGATGAACCCCTCCAGGATCTGAGCTGGTCCAACAGGTACCGTCGGAGCTGGAACCTTCTCATCCAAATCCACCTGAGGCTCCACTGCTGGTGCTGCTACTCCAGCTCTAGGCTAAGCTCTGCCTCTTTCTCAGCCTTTAGTGCGACATCGGCCTCGACCTCTGCCCCTCGTAGGAGCTGCCACTGGGGGCTTCAGCTGGTGTCCAGCTGAAGATGTAGCACGTGTTCTCGCCATCCGTGGGAGGATAAGAATAGAAGAGTTCAATCAGCAATGATGGAATAAAATCACACGACAGATAATAATAGAAGTGAAATTTTTTCCTAAATTTCATAGTCTCTTGAAGATAAGTACAAACATCTCCGTATCGATTCTCTAGACTCTACTAATCCTGCTCGTGACTTGTGAGACTCGGGAAACGTAGTGCTCTAATACCAGATTTTCATGACCCGGAATTCCCAGCTTCAAGAGCGTGATGACGCCTAACATTTCACTTGCTAGTCAAGCCAACGTCACAAAATCTTTAAGCGAATTTCAATCAATTAAAATAAGTAAAACCAGTTAAACCGAAATGAAACCAATACGGAATACGAAATATCATAAAAACCCATGGTTTGAATCTGGAGTCACAACTCGGATCTGGAGTCACAAGTTCACGAGCAACTAGAGTTTGACAAACATGGTTTGAATTAAATACAAATGTCTTGAATGAAACAAATAGAGGAAATGGAAGGGGAATTCAATGTCTGTGGACGCCAACAGATCTACCTCGAGTCTCTAAATTCCAAATCAGAGCTGATACGCCTTACGGACAGCTGGGGCTAGTACCAAAATCTGCAAAAGGAGTGCAGACTGTAGTATGAGTACAACCGACCCAATGCACTCCGTAAGTGTCAAGCCTAACCTCGACGAGGTAGTGACGAGGCTATGATAAGACACCCACGTAAATAAACCTATACAACCAGAATTATACGAGCAACATAACAATAAATAAAGAGTTAACAAGTACTATTAAGAGGGAACATGAGAAAAAGATACAATATACGGTAACTACAATAGGGAATGATAATAAGGACATTCAATAAACCTTCAACCAACAAAATGAACAAACACAATGAATAAAACTGCACAGCATCACCCTTCGTGTTTATACTCTCAATCTCACCATAAAATGATAAATACGACACGACATCACCCTTCGTGCATTAAGTCTTAAATATGGCACGACATCACTCTTCGTGCATTAACACTCAATTATGGCACGACATCACCCTTCCTACATTAACACTCACATATGGCACGACATCACCATTCGTATATTAACACTCACGTATGGTACGACATCACCCTTTGTGCATTAAAAATCTCCCTTACCCTGTAACAATGCATATAACAAAAAGGGAGATATAATAAGCAAGAACAGGCCTAACATCAATAATGGTTCCACAATGCCAACCTCAACTTCGAAAACAATACTCAATTATCACAAATAGCTCATAAATGCGGAAATAACGATCAATTTAGTAATGAACTAGTCTAAGAATATATATCATGATCAAAGAAAGAAATAAATTACGAGAAACAAGTCCCACCTGCATGCTTTGACCTAACAAAAACGCATAAGTACTCGTCACCTCACATATACGTTGCACCCAATAATTAGACATGTAGCAAATAGACAAACAAGTCCTAATCCCTCAAGTTAAGGTTAACCACGACACTTACCTTGCTCCAAAGACCAACTCAAAGCTCAACCACGACTTTGCCTTTCGAAAAAGCCTCCGAACCAACAAAATCTATCAAATTATCAACTAATCGATTCAAAATAAGCTTTATGAACTTCTCAGAAATTAAAAAAGGTTCAATTTAGGTTATTATTGAAAAAGTCATCAAAAGTCAACTCTCGAGCCCGCTTAGTCCAAACCCGAAATTCGTACCAAAACCCGATTACCCATTGAGGTCTAAATTCCAATTTTACAAAAATCCCTAATACTTTCGAAACCCCGAATTTCCACCATGAAAATGCTAGATTTTAGGTTTGTTGATACCCAATTTTGCCCTCATATTTTCTCAAATAGTATATATACTTTCAAAATATCATTTCGCATCATTATTAAATTTACAAAATCTATACAAGCATTTTTCTATAATTTTTCAGAATTTTTAGAGCTTTAAAATTGATTTTCTTACAATTAAATTACTTGAATATTTTAATTACTCCTTCAAATCATTTTTTAATGACTTAATCATCTATAATTATTATTTTCATCCATAATGCGTTGTTTCAATTACTTAATTTTTTACACTGGTATTTTAGGCTATTTGCACAACCTTGCAATAATAGCCTATATTTTACAACTTTATTACATTTTTCATTTTATTCAAGGTCAAAATAATATTTTATATTTTTTATAATCTTCTACTACTATTTTAAGGTATTAATTTTCATAAATAATATTTTTATATATTTATTTAACTATTTTTATTAAATTATTTCCCTTTTTAATATCTTATTTAAAAGCTGGCCCAATTTTTGAGCTATTTTCGGACTAAACATACCCAAACCCCTGGCCCAATCCTCAAGACCAACCTCAAAAAACCCCTATAAGCCTACCCAATCCAAAACCCGACCCAGCTCTCCTCAAATCTCAGCTGTTGATCAAAAGCGATCAACGACTCACAACACCTCACTCCCTTTCCTTATATCCCTACCCAAAAACCCTAGAGATCATTCCCTTTCCCCAGCCCCCCTCACACACTCTTATCTTTCAAACCTAAAACCTAGCCTTCTCACTCAAATCCCAGCCCAAATCCGATATTACATGGAAATAATCCATGATTCCTTTCCTTTCTAGCACACATGGAGATACTTACCATCTTATGAATGTTACAAGTTCCGAGTACTTTATTATTTATGGAAGATGAGTTGTTGGTGTTCGTTTGACTCCGATTTTGTATCATCTTCATGTTTCTGACCTAATACACTCACAATCAGACCCCATGGGTTCGATTCAGTGAGATTTTTACCATTTTTGTTCCTCGTCTGAACTAGGGTTTTCTGGATTTACCCTAAAACTGATTCTGATTGATTTTTTGCATGCCATATTTTTCTTATTTGTGTTTAATCTATTGTATTTATTTATTTTATCTGTCGATCTTTAATACTATATAAATCCCTCCCTATTCCTCTTTGAAATATATTTTAATTATTATATTCACTAAAAACCTAAAGGCTGTCACTCTATTATTCTCTCATTCTATTGGCTCTTGGCCGGCTAAAAGCCAAAGCCACTAGAATTCGACTTTTCAACTTTTCTTGGTACGAGCATTGCCCGAGGTTCATTTGAATACCTTGGGAACTCTGACGCACTAATATCCTAGGTTCTATTGCTCTTTGTTGACGTTCAGAGTATTGTGGAGTTTGTTCTTTCTTGTTTGTCTATTTTTCAATTGATAACTAGTAATTTCCTTAGCTTTTGCAAATTTCATTCTCCTACGTTCATGATTTGCAAATTCATACCTCTAAAATTTCATGACCTAGTGTGTTTCTAGACCATCTCTATGTGCAACCTTGTTGGCATAAGTTTGCTTCCCTGCTTTTTTCTAGGTTCCTGTAATAACTGACTCGTATCTATAATGTGTCTTAATCTATGTTAAGATCTTCACTCTAGCTATGACCAACCCCTATTCTATTTTTTCACTCATTATGTCTTTGGGTTACTTAATCATGTATGCCCAGGTGATTAGTTGGGACCTTTAGAGTAGCTATCTTAACTTGTGTTTCCTTATAATGTTTGATAATGTTGTGTCTTATTGATATAAGTTGTCCTGTCAACTTTCTTGTGTTGTGATGGATATTCAACATAATTTGGACCCATAGACTTTAAATCCTTTAAGTTAGTGCTTTACTTTAGGCTCGTTTGTCATTGTGCACCTTTGTATGTTAATCTTATAATCTCAGAAAACCTGATTTCCCTGCTTTTTACAAAATGTTTTATGCTCAATATGCTAAGTGTTTGAACTTGTGATATCAATATGTCCTTTGAGTTTTGTTGATTCTCTTTGCTTGTATGTTCTTTGTTTAATCACCGTTGCTATGTCTACTTCTAAAATATAAGTGTACCTCTTCAAATTCTATCATTTGATCACTATTCTCTCACTCTCATTTGTTACCTACACTATTCGGAATCTATCACTCTTGGCCGGCTGAAAGCCAAGGCCACCAAAACTCTCTTTATTGACCTCCCTAGTGTGAGCACTGCTCGGGGTCCATTGTAGACCCTTGTGAACTTTTATACATTAGGATTTGGGGTTCTTTGATCACTCTATTTTCTGTTGGAACTTGAGCTATCACTGGCATTTAGCTTTTCTTCCTCACATTATTTGTATAATCTGCAAACTGGGTTGTTTAACTATTTTATGGGTAATTCAATATTTGGGTCATATGGTTAATTTGTGACTATTTGGTTTTGCTTGAGTTCCTCTATGACTTTTGGGTTGTGCTGATGGGCATAGTCCCATGTTTGGATATGGGCATGCTATTTGCGGAGAACGAGTTTGTTGAAGGCCCAGGAAATACTGGGTATCTCCTTTGGTCCTGCTATAGGCCTACTATAATTTCTTGTGTAATATTTGTACTTATATTCATCATAGGGTCTATAATAATTTTGTAAAAGCAATTGTGGTGTTAGTGAAATTGGGAAAATGGATATATTCTAATGTTTGCATGAAAGGGTAGAAAACATGCCTATAGGGTTCGTATGATTTACTTGTTATTTTATCCAACCTGCCATATATGCTATTCAAATTTCCATGTACACTAGTAGAAATCATGCCATTGGGGGAATCACACACTCACAAAACTTGTTTACTATCAAGGCATGAGCTTAAGTACTCTATTTATTCCTATGTCTACTACTATGTGCCACTAGGAAGCATGCCTATAGGAAACAAATGCTAATAACCATCCTTCAATTTGCATAACGACAGCATGTTCATTAGATACCATGCCTATAGAATTATACTAGCTTATGCTCTACTGGTCCTAATCTAGTTATCATGTCCATAGTTTCTTAATTGATTCATCAACTATTTTTATATCCATCGCTCGCCTAGAAAACATGACTATAGAGGCGAAGTATTACAGAATCAATTTTCAACTGCCAACTATTAGAACCTAGCTATAAAACACTACTACTCGCTTAGAAAGCATGCCAATAGGATAAAACACTAGTAATTCTGAGTATTTCCAATGATTTTCACTCTCCCTATTGTGTAAATCACTTAGAGATCATATATATAGGTTTTAATAACTTATAATCTGTAATCTCAATAAAAAGCATAGCAGTACCAAATACTCTTAAACTGTGTAGTTGTTTATATATCATGTCTATAGGTTTAAAGTGGCGCCTTGCATCTGAAACTTCCTGTACGTTTGAATCAGATCATATAGAAACCATGTCTATAGAGCTTAATGACTTCAATTTGCCTCAATTCTTAAACTGTCTAATGCCTAACGTAGAAATCTATTTGCATGCATTTGTTGTCTAAGTGTGGAGGCTAACTTGAGCCTTTAACTGTCCTTAAGTGAAGTCCTATTTGTTTTGAATGTCGCTTAGTTTTATCATTTTGAGCTGCCTATGGAATTTCTAGAACCAACCAAATAGAGGTCCAATGCCTCCTGGACCATAGGCACAGGATGGGTAGTGCACGCATAGGGTACGACTTAGAATTCAATTAGAACGCCTTTAGGTAAACAACTTTAATATCGTAATTGGGTGGCAGGAGATTATAGTCTGTGCTTGCTGAATAATATGAGCAGCTCCCTATCTTAAGGAAGTTGTGAAGTATTATTTATGTTGCACGGGGTGATCCTTCAGGCTAAAAAACTTAGGACTCCCCCCTTTTTCTCTGTATACACTTAGTCATCTAATATGGACTGTTATAGTTATGCCCTTATAGATTTGTATCAACTATCCTTGTGTCATAATAAAACTCTTTGACCCTTTTTCTCTTTGTTTATTTGATCATCTTGCCTAATTATAATCCACATAGTTTAATGTTCGGCCCGGACCCATAGTTGTGGACCTTGAAGAGTGTCTAACACCTTCTTTTTGAGGTAATTTATGCCCTTACCCGGTCTTTGGTGGAGTTCACTAGTTAAACAGATTTATTTGCAAACAAGTGACCTAACTCGCCTTAAAAATTGTTAGGTGGCGACTCTTCTTCTTTTAGGACTATACCTCACACTCAAAAGAGTTGTCACAATGTCGAACCCCACTTTCGCGAGAAAATGGGGCGGGACAGCATGGCGACTCTACTGGGGATTTATACTTTGGCTCTTACCATAATGAAATTGACTTATGTGGATTATTTTCTTTACTTCATGCATATCCTTTCCCATCCTCACCTTTATTTGTTTAAATTTTTATAACATGCACATTACTTCCCCGTTCACCTCTATTTGCTATGACTGCTTTTCATTGCTCTTCATTTTGTTTATGGCTGCTATATCATGCCTCTCCCATCCCTACTCCGTTGCCTGCTTTATTACATTCTTGCATATATTCCACGGATTAAACTGACTTCTTTCTTTTGTCTTTCTTTCCTTTGTTTACCTTACTGCTATACTTACTGCTTCTACATATTTATCATGCAAATACTTGACAACGTGTTATTATCTCTGCATAAAGCATGCTTCACGTAATACTCCACTCATGCCAATTATCAACATAGCGGCACTTGATGAGTGTTTGCACTCTTCCAAGATTACCCTTTTTAAATTGGAAAGGCTTATTTGCGGTAGACTAGTCGATCAGCGATGCAGCCAACGGTCCCATGCCTTTCACTCTCAAGTTGTCCACTTGAGAGTATTAGTCTAGAACACTCTAGAAACCTTACTCCAATATCAAATGTACATGCATCATGTTAAACCTAGTACGGGTTTGAACGTTGTTAACGTAATAGACCGCTTAGATAAGCCTTGAACAAAGTCCGATTGGATTTTCATAATCCCAATGGACTCTACCATGTTACGTGCATTACTTGGAGAAAATGTGCCGATATGTTGATCATTATTGTGTAACTGGTCAAATCTGGAGGGGGGGAAGGATAACTTTATTTGGTTGCAAAAAATGAATCACGAAGTCCCCATATTCAGCATGGTCCAAAACATCCCACCTCTGCTACTTGAATGGTGGAAAAGCCTCGCGCCTTGTGACAAGAATCATGTGAGAAGGGTCCTTGGTGACTTTCCATCTTTGCTTGACATCCGACCAAATAGGGCATTGATCAAGGCCGCTACCATGTTCTGGGATGAGAAAAGAGCCGTCTTCTGCTTTGGTTACATAGAAATCACTCCTCTCCTAGAAGAAATAGGAGGCTTCGCTAAGTTGTCGTGGGATAGTCCAGGGTTATTAGTGCCGGAAAGTCGCACTCGTCACGCTTTTCTGAAAATGCTAGGTTTAAAACAAAATGATGAGTTGCTTTGTTTGAAGAAATTATACATCCCGTTTGAATTCCTTTATGGGCGTTATGGGAACAGTAAGTCATATTGCCTTCATCATGATGAACTCACCATTACCTCCTTGGGTTGGACGAACCGTCGAGTTTATGTGTTCATTGTCTGTTTCTTTGGATTGTTGATTTATCCAATGAAAGTGGGAAGGATCCATACTCGTTTAGCTATGGTTGCAAGAACTTTAATGGAAGGTATCGAGGGGAAACCTATACCATCATCCCTATGATCCTATTCGAACTGTAACGCGCTCTAAATTGGTACAAGAAGGGGTTCGAACATTTCGAAGGTTCTAATATGTTATTGCAATTCTAGTTATTGGAACACATTCAGAGGGAAGAATATCGTCAAGAGCTTCTGCGAAGGCCATTGAATGAATACATAGCTTACCACCATCCAAAGAAAATGACATTCATCCCAGATAGGTTCGCACAACCCAGAAGCGCTATAAGTTGGGTCCGTTTCTTCAGCAATTTGACATACGAAAAGGTACATTAGATGTTTGAGTGGTTTCTTAGCAGTAAGTTCATCATCAGGTCAAAGGATACTACTCATTTGGTGTTGATCAGGTTGCGAGGCATTTATCCCTATGCTCTTATAAGTGTAATGAGATAGGCAGGAAGAAAACAAGTCATACCTCGAGTTCCAACATGGTCCAGTACAAGGAAGACTTTAAAGGGGACATCATTCCTTTCAAATTCGAGTCACAACATATGTGGAACCATAAATTCATTGTGGGAAAAGAAACTATCCAGCCAGACAGGTACTATCCCAGTCATGTGTATTTCTATCCATCATGGTTGGTAGATGATATAGCGGGAGACGTCAAGCAAGGGGTCAAGTTGGAAAATAGGATAATTGATGATGATGCTGAGGCACATGTCAAGTATAGAAGGCTTCACAAAAGGATTTTCGAATCGGAAGCTAGGCACCTAGAACAACATAAAATAGACATGGAGGCTATAAATGAATAGAAGGGGATCGCCACTAATGCAACAGAAAGGTTAGAATATCTGGAACAGGGATTGATGGAGCTCGAAGGAAATATGAGAAAGAGGCTTGCATATTATCAGAACGTGGATGGAAACGAATGAGGGAATCTAGCAAAGGCTTACTTATTATTGGATATGGGCGACCTGGGGAACTTGATTGATGAAGTCAAAAGAGCCAAGCATGGAGAAGGTCCCTCAGGGACCAAATAAATTTAGCAAATGATATTCTTTACTGTTTTCTAGCTTAGTTTAGATTTCAATTGTTATAAGGCTAAACGCCATTAGTGACTCTATTTTTATTATTGATTTAGTAAAGCTTGCCTCATTTTCACATTAATGAAATGGCGCAATATTGGAATCAATTTTTCTTCAAGTGTATGTGTCGCTTAGGCCTACCTCCGGCATAATGAGGTCCCCAATTAGGACGCGAATTATTATATGATTTTGCAAAACCTGTTTAAATACTGCAAACATTCTTTCAAATATCCCTTACTGACTTGGTTACCTTTTGCTTTTTCTTTCTTTTGATTATTCCCATTCCCCAATGTTCGTTCGTGCATACTAGCATCATCAGCATATCACACTAGATCCAGAGGTCCTCCACTTCCTCCTCCACCAACTGATCCTAAAATCAAGAACCAAGGAAAAGAGAAGATGGATGATATAAGCGGTATCAGAAAGGATAATGCCAACATAGCAGAAAATGTCAAAACTTAAGATGGTCTGAGCACCCCGGTATAGAATGAATTGGTCTTACGTATGGAACAAAAGATTTTGGAGCTACAAGTAGAACTTGAGCAGGCCTGGAACTTGGCAAACCTCTCTCTCATTCTAAATGTCCCTGATATTAAACAACAAAATCCAAACACCCAGATCAAGCACCACCACAAAACCAAAACTTGCCACCAAACCCTCATGCACCACACCAATACCCTACACCTCCCCAAAACCTAATCCTCCTCTAGTACCAATTCCGCAACAACATCATCACCACCCAACCCAATAGCCGCAGACTACCACTTATCATACTCCCCAGAATATACCCCAACCTGACCTCAAAAACTCAACAAATTATTACCCATATGCCTAGATCCCCGAAGTCCACCAAAGCAACCCGATACATGTGAAGACCTTACACCACACCCCACAACAAACCCTATACATACCCGAGCAGGCCGAGAAGAATCTGCTCATCAAGAATACAGTGGAAGAACTTAAGAAACTCTCTGGCAGAGTTCAGAATGTCAAAGGTGGTAAAGGCGTTGAAGGTTTGAATTATCAAGATTTGTGAGTTCAGCCAGCTGCCGGAGGGTTAAAAACCTTCCAAATTTGAAATGTTATATGGAACCGGTGATCCAAAAGTGCATTTGAAGACATGTTGTGACAATTTTGTAGGAGTGGGAAGAAATGAACAAATCCGCATGAATATGTTCATGCATTCATGCGAAGCCTCATCGGAGATGCATTGTCCTGGTACATCAGTTAGAATCCGAAGAAGTGGGTGAGCTGGGTAAGCATGGAATCAGACTTTATGGACATAATCAGGTTCAATACAGAGAATGCACCAGATGTTTTCTACATTCAGAACCTAAAAAAAACCAACATAAAACTTCCGTGAATATGCTACCTAGTGGAGATCTGAGGCTGCAATGGTAAGACCAGCGATTGAAGAAGAACAAATGAATAAATTCTTCTTCAGAGCTAAAGACGCATATTACTATGAAAGGTTGATGGTTATTGAGAAGCACAAATTCTCCGACATCATCAAGCTAGGAGAAATAATAGAAGAAAGGATTAAAAGTGGGATGGTGACGAATTTCGAAGCAATGCTTGCCACAAAAAGCCTTACAATCAGGAGGCATCTCAAAGAAAAAGGAAGTAGGTGCTGTCATGGTGGCCCAAGGTCCTAAATCTCCACTCACATATCAACCTTCACCCTCCAACAACCCACTACCACGTACCACACCTATAACACTCAACCCGCATATTACCATTCACTTCCACCAGCTCGTCAAAACTACCAAAAACCACGACTAAACTTCGACTGTAGACCACCTAGACAATACACCCTGATCGCTAAACCCATAGACCAATTATATGAGAGATTCAAGGTTTCATGTTATGTCACTCCCATCTATGTCGTTGATATGGAAAATTCTTCTCAGTAGATCAACCCAAACAAGACATGTGCCTATCATTCGAGCATGAAGGGTCATACAATTGATGAGTGTCTCACACTGAAGGATAAGATTCAGACATTGATCGACAATAAGGTCATACAAGCAAAGGAAACTACACCAAATGTGCGCAACAATCCTCTCCCAAATCACATAGGCGAGGGAGTGAATGTACTAGAGACGGACGAAGAATGGGACCCTGAAGGGTCAATCAGACTCATTTGGGAAGGGGATGATCCCAAAGCATCTTCGGTCACCCTCACACCCGTTGTGGTACAAACCCAAGCACCGTTTGAAGTCGAGGTAACCACGCCAGCACCATTTGAAGTCGAGGTAACTACACCCTTCACTATGATCGTAGCTCCCACACCATCTTACAAGTCTGATGCTATCCTATATGATTATGTTGCAGAATCTAGGAGGAAAGGAAAAACAATAATGGAGGAAATAGGTGCGGAACAAGGCATAACTAGAACTGGCAGAGTTTATACACCTGAGCACCTGGGAGGAACAAGCAAGAAAGCTGCATCTAAGCCGCCTGTTGTTGAGACTGGCCCTGATGACGTTTGGAGAAAAGTACAAGTGAGAGAAAACTATGTGGTTGAACATTTGAACAAAACTCCCGCTCAGATATCCATCTTGTCACTACTACAAAATTCTGAGATGCACAGGAAGTATACCTTGATGAAAGTACTGAATAAAGCTTATGTACCGAACAACATCACTAGTAGGGAGATGGCTTACATTGTCGGGAAGGTACTGGAGAGCCACAAAATCACCTTTCACGAAGATGAGCTTCCACCAGAAGGACTAAGTCACAACATGGCATTGCACATGACAGTGCAATTTCAGGATAAGTTCATCGCTAGGATCCTAATAGATGGAGGATCCAGTCTCAACATATATCCACTGACCACTCTAAAGAGGTTGGGAAAAGGCCTGCACGAGATACGAGCGGGAAGGATGAATGTGAAGGCATTTGATGGATCTCAAAGATCCACCATCGGAGAAATCAACCTCAGCCTACAAATGGGTCCTACTTGGTTTGATGTGGAGTTCCAAGTGCTGGATATATCTGCTACCTATAACCTATTTTTGGGGCGGCTCTGGATACATGTCATTGGGGCAATGGATTCTACTCTGCATCAGGTTGTGAAGTTTGAATGGAACCATCAGGAGGTAATCATCTATGGAGATGGAAGTAATCCCATCTACACCAATCCGACCGTTCCATTCATCTATGAGCGCGTCAATGCAATTGAAAAGGAAAAATGGTGGAGAAAGAAGATAGAAACCATACTGCTACGGACGAGGTATGAACCTGGCAAAGGTCTAAGCTAAAACCTCTAGGGGATCACCAAACCAGTGCAACCGAAGAGTCACAGTACAATTTTCGGGCTTGGGGTATGAATATACTTGGAAAGAGTACCAGGATTTGTCGCCACCATGTCTTGGTCCTTATTATCCACTGGAACAACCGGTACGATCTCTACAACAGACATTCCAACAAGAAGACGTGTTGTGGGGTTATGAGGAAGATGAAGTCTTAGCCGGCATGAGAAAGTTATTTCTGGATGAAGAAGATATAGATTGCAATGCAATAGTTGAGGAGGGAGAGGAGGGAGGAGGAGGAAGATCTTATCATTCAAACCGTGGAAAGAGGAATTGCTCTCAAGAACTGGACTGCTGCACCATCCTGGTCCCGTCGAGTTCTTGGGTAGCCAGGAAAATTCGCATCAATTGTTTTTAAAATAGTTTTGAGCATTTAATACATTTCCAGTATTCTGTTTTGAAATAATTTCTAGAGTTATCGAGCTGTACTTGTTGACATTTCCAAGATTTTTATGAATGCATTGCTATTTTTTCATATTTATCCTTTATCTTTAAAACATTATTATTACCTATCCCAATAAACCTACGTCTGTGACATGCAATGAGTCAACAGAACATAAGGATACTGATTTAGAGGATCTGGAAGATGATGTAATACCTGAGGAAATTGTCAGAGAAGTGGAAAACTTTGAAAACAAGCCAAAGTTCAATTTGGATGAAACTGAAGCAGTTATTATTGCCAAAGTAGAAATTCATTCTTTAAGAATTATAAAATAAGCCGAGCTCACCGATGCACAATGGGTACATCGCTACGAGAAACTAGCTCTCATTGATGGTGAAAGAATGAATGGGTGTGTCATGGTCAATTCTATCAGAATAGGATGTCAAGAGACTTCAACAAAAAGGTCAGACCAAGGCAATTCACACCGGGGCAATTGGTGCTAAAGAGAATCTTCCCACATCAAGATGAAGCAAAGAGGGAGTTTTCACCCAATTGGCGGGGTCCCTATATGGTTCATCAGGTATTAACAGGAGGAGCACTCATACTTGCAGAAATGAACTGAGAGATTTGTCCAAAACCTATCAACTCAGACGCAGTTAAGAGATATTATGTTTAGGATTGTTTACATTTCTTTACTTGATCTAACTGAACTACGCTTGACCTGATTCCCGTTTAAGAGGGGATACGTAGGTAGCCATGTGGTTTCTGTCACTTCTTAGTAAAATCTTCATTTTCCCCATGATCGGAAATTGTGACGAGATTGCAAATTCAACCAACTTCGTCATATGTGGAACAACCAAAAGTATTGCATTTAAACTGGGGAAAAATTTTGAGGGGAGCCCTCAAAATTCTAAGGCAGGGAGGTTGCCATGTCTTTGAAATGTGTCACAGTCACCGATTCATCTAAATTATTTGATATCACATACTACATTTCAAATAATTATATTTTCACAAATAACTTGTCAAATGCACGCATTTTGTTTCGAAAACTTTGTTTTTATGACAGCTAGACGTTACCCAGGGTGACTCAAATAGGATCTCGAGACGAGAGTGAAGGAAAAGCAGTGAGTCAGGGGAACGAACCAACCATACCCCGCAAAACACACAATTTTTATTTGAATGTAGGCGTAAGGAATATAGCAAGGGTATTCGAAAATACATACATAAATCAAAGTTACTATCTTCATAATGACAATTTACCAAACATAAAAACATCTAGCTAAGAAATGCTTCACTCTCTCTCATCGCTCTTCCCTGCATGAGACTAAGCATTGTCTCCTATTCTTGCATAAGACTAAGCACTGCCTCCCTAATTGCATATGGCTAAGCATTGCCTTTCCCTATATGAGACTAAGCATTGTCTCCTCTTCTTGCATGAGGCTAAGCACGACCACCCTAATTACATAAGGCTAAGCATTGCCTTTCCTTGCATGAGACTAAGTATTTTATCCTTTCTTTGCATGAGACCAAACATTCTCTCCTCTTCTTGCATGAGGCTAAGCACTGTCGTTCGTTGCATGAGACTAAGCATTGTCTCCTCTCCTTGCATGAGTCTAATCACTGCCTCCCTAATTGCATAAGGCTAAGCATTGCTTTTACTTGCATGAGACTAAGAATTGTCTTCCCTCTTTGCATGAGACTAAGTATTGTCTCCTCTTCTTGCATGAGGCTAAGCACTGCCTCTCTAATTGCATAAGGCTAAGCACTGCCTTCCCTTGCATGAGACTAGGCATTGTCTCCTCTTCTTGCATGAGGCTAAGAGTTTCCTCCCTAATTGCATGAGTCTAAGCATTGACTTTCACTGCATTATACTAAGCATTGTCTCCTCTTCTTGCATGAGGCTAAGCAATGCCTCCGTAATTGCATAAGGCTAAGCAATGTCTTTCCCTGCATGAGACTATGCATTGTTTCCTCTTCTTGCATGAGGCTAGGAATTGCCTCCCTAATTGCATAAGGCTAAGCACTTTCTTTCCTTGCATGAGTCTCCTCTTCTTGCATGAGGCTAAGAACTGTCTCCCTAATTGCGTAAGGCTAAGAACTATCTTTCCTTGTGTGAGACTAAATACTATCTCCACTACGCTACCTAAGACCTAGCACTATTGCTTTGGTCACCTAGGGCTAAGAGCCGCCCTCATCTCACATAAGACTAAGCCTTGTCTTGTCTCTTCCTCGCATAAGACCAAGCCATATCTTTGCATTTCATGGGCTGAAACATTGCCATTTTATCTAAAGGCGTCATAGTCTGAAGGCATCATCCTCATGGCCCGAGGACACCATTTCATGGCCTGCGAATCCCTTATGATACACTTCATGGCCCAAGACGTCATGGCCTAAGTACATCATCCCCACCATCCAAAGACAACCTTCATGGTCCAAAGGGAATTTTCATCACGTTTAAATTTTTGCAATAACCCATATATATTCGCACGCACCGTGTTTTAAGTTTTGCAGGTAATCCAGGAGGTAACCGTTCTACAAACGGGAGCAATCTTCACTATGGTTTCCCTTAATAACATTAACATCCTTCAATTGTTTCAAACGTAACCAACTACCAGTAATTGACTACCTTTTACTATGTGACCGTTTAGATTTCTGTCTTGTCACACATCCGTAACATTTCAAATTCACATTTAGGACTCCGCATAAATTCAGCTGATACTATCATACCCAAAAGAACCCTCTCCAAAACATGCAAACATTCCTATAACAACTCTATCAGTTTCGTTCATCGTTGGATCCAGAACTACACACGACCTGATTCCCTTAACACCAGGGATATGTAGGCAACTCAGGAACCGGGGTTCTGCCTCCATTTTTTCAAATCACATCATTCCTCACTCAATTTTGGTCATCATTTTCTTTACCCGACAACTCTTTCATCATTTTCAGGTAAAGAGGGGCAGTTGTTGATACCCAAAATTGTGCTCATATTTTCTCAAATAGTATTGATAATTTCAAAAAATCATTTTGCATCATTATTTAGTTTACAAAATCTATACAAGCATTTTCTATAATTTTCCATAATTTTTAGAACTTTAAAATTGATTTTCTTACTTTTAAATTACTTGAAAATTTAGTAATTACTCCTTCAAATCATTTTGTGATGAATTAACCATCTAAAATTATTATTTGCATCCATAATACATCATTTCAAATATTTTATTTCATTTTTTACATTAGTATTTTAGGCTATTTTCACAACTTGCAATAATAGCCTATATTTTACATCTTTATTGCATTTGTCATTTTATTCAAGGTCAAAATAATATTTTATATTTTTTATAATCTTATACTATTGTTTTAAGGTATTAATTTGCATAAATAAATTTTTATATATTTATTAAATTATTTCCCTTTTAATATCTTATTTAAAAGGTGGCCCAATTTTTGACCTATTTTCTGACTAAACATACCCAAACCCCTAGACTAATCCTCAAGACCAACCCTAAGCAACCTCAATTGTCACGACCCCAAATCCTAAGCCGGCCGTGATGGCGCCTATCATGGAACTAGGCTAGCCAACCATTACAAACTATCATAATATTCATAATTTCCAAGACTAGCAGATTAAAATAACAAAATGAGATAAACAATTTATACACTACCCCAAAACCTGGAGACAACTGTCATGAGCATCTAGGATTACAAATACAATGTACAATAAGGTGACTTGCTACTACAAAAGTCTGAAGTATGAAAAACAAAAACTATGAATTGAGGAAAGGAAAGGAGGTGAGCTGGGGACGCCGAGCAGCTACCTCGATCCTCGAACAAACTCCAAGCACGTCTGAAAATCAACTAGTGAGATGGTCTAGTACCTGGATCTGCACACAGAGGTGCAGGGAGTAACGTGAGTACGCCAACTCAGTAAGTAATCAAAGTAACTAAAAACGTGAGTGTAGTGACGAGCATTTATAAAGATCATGTAAAACCATAATATAAGCAACAATAAAAATAATTTAACTCAAGTCAGGAATCTACATTCTGAATATTTCATAAAATCTCCAGTTTTCCATTTAAAAACTCGTATAAAACATTTGTTTAACAATTTCATTAGAGGCTTAGTGTAAAGAAGAGTGAAAATAGTAGTTTCGTAAAATATCAGCCCCTCGGGCACATTGTCACTCACAAATAAAGCCTCTTGGTCACTCGTGACTCCACTATCAGTATCTCATGCTCACACTAAACACTCGTACTCAACAAGTACCATGAATACACACAAATGCTAAGGCGGGCAGCCCGATCCGATACTTATATATATTTATACTGCTGCGGCGTGCAGCCCGATCCATATAACATATGTTGTGGCATGCAACCCGATTCATATAACATATGATGCGGCGTGTAGCCCGATCCATATAACATACGTTGCGGCGTGCAGCCCGATCCATATAATATATGATGCGGCGTGCAAGCCGATCCATATAATAGTCGACTGCGCCCACTGGGGGTGTACAGACTCAGGAGGGGCTCCTACATCCCAAGCGCTATATTGTTGCGGCGTGCAGCCCGATTCAATATGTATACTGTTGCGGCGTCCATCCCGATCCATATAATATATATATATATATATATATATATATATATATATATATATATATATATATATATATATATATATATATATATATATATATATATATATATATATATATATATACATATATATTGCTGCGGCGTGCAGCCCGATCCATAACTATCCTCACTTGCTCGACTCTCGGCCTCACTTAGTCATCCCCACAAGCCCCTCGGGCAACTCGTCTCAACTCACGGGACTCAGCCCCAAAATACCCCTCAGAGTCTCCAAAACAGAGTAATAACAGTGAAAATAACCACAAGTAGAAAACATGACTGAGTTCACAATTGCTCTATCAGGATAGTGTGAGAATAGTGTAAAAGTACCTCTGAGGGTCTAAACAGGTCGGCACAAGGCCCCAAACATGGCTCACAGCCCATAAACAAGTATAAATTTCTAAAATACAGGATGTCGCAAGGTTTCAAATCGAATACGTGGCTTAATAGTCGCTACGGGACGGACCAAGTCACAACCCCTATCGATGCATGCCCACACGCTCGTCACCTATCATGTGCGTCACCTCATTTACCAAAACAATATAAAATAACGAGGTTTCATACCCTCAGGTTTAGAGTTACAATCGTTACTTACCTCAAAACAACCCAAAAGCTACTCCCCGATGCTCTTGCCCCTCGAATTAGCTCCCAATTGCTCCGATTCTATCACAAATTAGATCATTAACGTCAAAATATGCTAGGGAGATGAACCCCAATCGAAAACTATCAAAATTAGGCAAAATTCCCGAAATTGGCCAAACCCGAGCAGCAGGCCCACATCTCGGAATTCGATAAAAATCACAAAACTAGAATCCTCATTCCCTCACGAGTCTACCCATACAAAATTTACCAAAATCCGACCTCAATTGCCCACTCCAATCATCAAAAGAAATTTTCAATTCTCCCTCCCATTTTTCCCAATTTTCTACTTTAATTCCTCAAATTGTATGGTAAGAATCAAGACTAATTCATGAAATTAAACCAAAAGAGAATGAAGAACACTTACCATAAGAATCCCACTGAAAATTTATTCCAAAATCTCCTTCCCCCGAGCTCTCTAATGGAAAAATTGAGTTATCGCCAAAAACCCTGAAATTAGAACTTAAACACTGTCTACCCGGGTTCCTTTCTTCACTGCGATCGCGAGAGTTCCAAAGCGATCGCGAAGAAAAAGTATGATGCCCCATAAAATTACCCTATACGATCGTAAACATACACACGGGATCGCGATTCAGCAGGATACAACCCCACGCGATCGCGAACCACTCTACGCGATCGCGAAGAACAATGGCTCAGCCCCGTTACGCGCCCTTCGACTCTACGCGAACGTGATCAACACCATGCGATCACACTGCACAACAACCTCACACTCACGTGATCGTGACCTGCACCATGCGATCACGTATAACAAAAATCCTGCCATCCCTAGCTAGGCCTACGCAATCGCAAACATCCTCCTGTGATCACGTAGAAGGAAACTAGAAACTCACACTAGCAAAATCTGCCAAGTTTTTAAGCCAAGAGTTGGTCTGTTAACCACCTGAAACACACCCGAGGCCCTCGAGACCTCAATCAAACCTACCAAAACATCCCATAACCTCATTCAAACTTAATCGAGCCCTCGAAACACCAAAAGCAACGCAAAAACACCAAAATCACATCAAATTCAAGCCTATGAACTTTGACATTTTTAAATTTCACCAATGATGCCGAATCCAAGCAAAACACGTCCGAACGACCCGAAAATTTGCACACATATCCAAAAGGACATTACGAACCTGTTTCGACTTCCAGAATTTCATTCCGACTCCGATAGCCTGTTTTCCCCTGCCGACCGAAAATTGTCAAAAACTAACTTTCGCCAATTCAAGCCTAGTTCTACCCCGGACATCAAAACTTCATTCCAAACACACTCCTAAGTTCCAAATCACCTAACAAAGCTATCTGAGCCATAAAATCCACATTTCAAGGCCGTTTACCAATAAGTCAACTCCCAATTGACTTTTCCAACTATTAAGCCAATTAAGAGACTAAGTGTCTCTATTCTCACTACAACCACTCTGAACCCGAACCAACCGGCCCAACATAATATAAATAGGTTAAGAAACATACGATAAAGCAGAAACGGGGGAAACTGGGCTAATCTCACAGAACGACCGGCCGGGTCGTTACACCTATAGGCCTACCCAGTCCAAAACCCAACCTAGCTCTCCTCAAATCTCAGTCATTGATCAAAAGCAATCAACGACTCACAACACTCCACTCCTTTTCCTTATATTCCTGTCCCAAAACCCTAGAAACCATTCCCTTTCCCCATCCTCCCTCATACACTCTCATCTCTCAAACCTAAAACCTAGCCGCCTCACTCAAATCCCAACCCCAATCCGATATTACATGGAAACCATCCATGATTCCTTTCCTTTTGCTTTCATGCACACACAGAGATACTTACCATCTTTTGAACGTTACAAGTACTGGGTACTTGATTATTTATGGAAGCTGAGTCGTTGGTGTTTGTTTGACTCTAGTTCTGTATCATCTTCATGTTTCTGACCAGATACACTCACTATCAGACCCCATGGCTTTGATTCTGTGAGACTTTTACCATTTTTATTCCTCGTCTGAACTAGGATTTCCTGGATTTACCTTAAAACTGATTCTAATTGATTTTTTACATGCAATATTTTTCTTATTTGTGTTTAATATATTGTATTTCCTTATTTTATGTGTCGATCTTTACTACTATATAAATCCCTCCCCATTCCCCTTTAAAACAGATTTTAATCACTAAATTCACCATAAACTAAAGGATGTAACCCTATTATTATTTCATTCTCTTGGCCGGCTGAAAGCCAAGGCCACCAGAATTTAATTTTTTAAATTTTCTTGGTGCGACCACTGCCCTCATTTGAAGCCCTTGGGAACTGTAACGCACTAAGATCCTGGGTTTTAGTGTTCTTTGTTGACGTTCAGAGTATTGTGGAGGCTGTTCTTTCTTGTTTGTCTGTTTTTCAATTGATAACTAGTAAGTTCCTTAGCTTTTGCAAATTTCATTCTCCTATGTTCATGATTTGCATATACATACCTCTGAAATTTCATGACCCAGCGTGTTTCTTGACCATCTCTATGTGCAACCTTGTTGGCATTGAACTAGTTTTGTGTTCTGAACTTGTTTAACATTTGATTTTACCTAAAACTGCCAGTTCTGAGATCTGTTTATGCTTAACTTGAATAATTTGGACTCTTGTAAGTTCGTTTAGCCTAATGTCTTAGTACCCGAATGTTTAGATTTGCTGTTTGGCATGAGTTTTCTTTCCTGCTTTGTTCTTAGTTCCTGTAATGACTGACTCGTATATATAATGTGTCCTAATCTATGTTAATACCTTCACTCTAGCTATGACCAGCTCCCATGCTATTTCTTCACTCATTATGTCTTTGGTTTTCTTAATCCTGTATCCTTCGGTGATTAGTTAGGACCTTTAGAGTAGCTATCTTAACTTGTGTTTCCTTATAATGTTTTATACTGTTTTGTCTTATTGATATAAGTTGGGATGTCTACTTTCTGGTGTTGTGATGGATATTCAACATAATTTAGACCCCTAGGATTTAAATCCTTTAAGTTAGTTCTCTAATTTAGACTCGTTTGGCATTGTGCACCTTTGTATCTTAATCTTGTAATCTAAGAAAACATGATTATATTGCTTTCTAAAAAATGTTTTCTTCCCAATATGCTAAGTGATTGAACTTGTGATATCAGCCTGTCCTTTGAGTTTTATTGATTCTCTTTGCTTTTATGTTTTTTTTATCACCCCTGCTATGTCTGCTTCTAAAATATAAGTGCACCTCTTCAAATTCTATCATTTGATCATTGTTCTCTGACTCTCATTTGTTAACTACGCTATTATGAATCTATCACTCTTGTCCAGCTGAAAGCGAAGACCACCAAAACTCTCTATATTGACCTCCCTGGTGTGAGCACTGCGTGGAGTCCATTGGAGACCCTTGTGAATTCTTATACACTAGGATTTAGGGTTCTTTGATCACTCTTTTTGCTGCTGGAACTTGAGTTGTCTCTGGCATTTAGTTTTTCTTCCTCACATTATTTGTATAATCTATAAACTGGGTTGTTTAAGTGGTTTCTGTGTAATTCAATATTGGGTCATACGGTCAATTTGTGACTGTTTGGATTGGCTTGAGTTCTTCTGTGACTTTTGGGATGTGCTAATGGGCATAGTCCCCTGTTTGGATCTAGGCATGCTATTTGCAGAGAAGGAGTTTGTTGAAGGCCCAAGCAATACTGGTTATCTCCTTTAGGCCTATTGTAGGCCTACTATAATTTCTTGTGTAATATTTGTACTTATATTCATCATCTGGTCTATAATAATTTTGTAATAAATAATTGGGGTGTTAATGAAATTGGGGAAACATGTATATTCTAATGGTTGCATGAAAGGGTAGAAAACATGCCTATAGGGTTCGTATGATTTACTTGTTATTTTATCAACCTGCCATATATGCTATTCAAATTTCCATGTACACTAGTAGAAATTATGCCATTATGGGAATCACACACTCACACAACTTGTTTACTATCAAAGCATGAGCTTAAGTACTCTATTTATTCCCATGTCTACAACTATGTGTCACTAGGGAGCATGCCTATAGGAAACAGATGCCAATAACCATCCTTCAATTTGCATAACGGGAGCTTGTTCATTAGATACCATGCCTATAAGATTATACTAGCTTATGCTCTACTGGTCCTCATCTAGATATCATGTCCATAGTTTCTTAATTGATTCATCAGCTATTGTTATATCCATCGCTCGCCTAGAAAACATGCCTATAGGGACGAAGTGTTACAGAATCAGTTTTCAACTTCCAACTATTAGAATCTAGCTATAAAATATTGTTACTCTCTTAGAAAGCATGCCAATAGGATCAAACACCAGTAATATGAGTATTTCCAATGGTTTTCACTCCCCCTATTGCATTAATTACTTAGAAATCATGTTTATAGGTTTTAATAACTTTATAATTTGTAATCACAATAAACAACATAGCAGTATATGATACTCTTAAACTGTGTAGTTGTTTAGAAATCATGTCTATAGGTTTAAAGTGGCGCCTTGCATCTGAAATTGCCTGTACATTTGAATCATATCATATAGAAACCATGTCTATAGATCTTAATGACTTCAATTTTCCTCAATTCAAAAAATGTCTAATGTCTAATGCATAAATCTGTTTGCGCGTATTTGTTGTCTAAGTGTGGAGGCTAACTTGAGCCTTTAACTGTCCTTAAGAGAAGTCTTATTCGTTTTGAATGTCGCCTAGTTTTATAATTTTGATCAGCCTAAGTAAAGTATAGAACCACCCAAATCGAGGTTCAATGCCTCCTGGACCATAGGAATGGGAGGGGTAGTACACGCATAGGGTACGACTTAGAATTGAATTAGAGCGCCTTTAGGTAAACAACTTTAATATAGTAATTGGGTTGCAGGAGATGATAGTCTGTGTCTGCTGAATAATATGAGCAACTCCCTATCTTAAGGAAGTTGTGAAGTATTATTCATGTTGCACGGGGTGATCTTTTAGGCTAAAAAACTTAGGACACCCCCCTCCCCTTTCTCTTTATACACTTAGTCATCTAATATAAATTGTTATAGTTATGCCCTTGTAGATTTGTATCAATTCTCCTTGTGTCATAATAAAACTCTTTGACCCTTTTTCTCTTTGTTTATTTGATCATCTTGATTAATTATAATCCACATAGTTTAAAGTTTTGCCGGGACCCACAATTGTGGACCTCGAGAGTGCTTAACACCTTCTCTTTGAGTTAATTTTATCCCTTACTGATCTTTGGTGGCATTGACTAGCCAAACAGAGTTATTTGCAAGCAGGTTCCCTAACGCACCTTAAAAATTGTTAGGTGGCGACTTTTCTTCTTTTAGCACTATACCTCCCACTCAAATGAGTTGTCGCAATGTTGAAACCCACTTTCGCGAGAAAAGGGGGCGCGACAAGGTTGAAATCTTCTAAAATGCAATGGACGATTGAAAGAAGATAGGTTAGAATCACTTTCTGATGAATTAGGGAAGAAAGGATCTTGGGAAAATCGCCTCTAGGGTTCTCTAGGTTTGAAAATTTAAAGAATGTGAGAAAATCTCGGCTAACTCAGATTTTGGTCAGTTGTAGATTCGCAATTGCGACCTGCGGTTTGCAAATGCAAACCCCCACAAATGCAAAAAATACCTCACAATTGTGAAGCCTTCGTACCTCTGCTTTCATCGCATTTGCGATGAAATGTTCGCAAATGCGAACTCTTGTCCCTTGAAAATGCGACCTTTTGATCGCAATTGTGATCCCTTGATGACCCAGGCATTCTTCACAAATGCAAAAAAGTGGTTCGCAAATGGGAACCTGACAGTATTTAAATGTTCGCAATTGTGAACACTTACCTCGCAATTGCGAGATCAGAGACCAGCACCAGAACAAGATTCACCAACTATTTTCCTAAGTCCAAAACTCGCTATGTAGCCTATTCGAAACTCACCTGAGCCCTTAGGGCTCGAAACCAAACATGCATACAAGTCCAAAAATATTATATGAACTTGCTCGTGCGATCAAATCGCCAAAATAACACCTAGAATTATGAATCGGGCACCAAAATCATTTGGAATTTTCAAGAAACTTTAGAACTTCTATTTTAACAACCAGATGTCTGAATCACGTCAAACCAACTCCATTTCTCACCAAATTTGACAGACAAGTCATAAATATAGTAATGGACCTATACAAGGTTTTAGAACAAAAATACAAACCCGATATCAATAAAGTCAAACATTGGTCAAACCTTTAGATTCATTAAGCCTTTAAACATCAATATTTTGATAAAAAGCGATAACTCGATCTAGGGACCTCTGAATTTGATTCCGGGCATATGTTCAGGTCCCAAATAATGATACGAATCCATCGGGACTTCCAAAACATGTATCCAAGCCCGTTTGCTTAAAATGCTAACCGAAGTCAAATCGAATAGATTTTTAAAGAAAAATTTCATATTTTTATCAATTTTTAACATATAAGCCTTCAGGAAAACACCCGGATTTCACACGCAATCGAGGAAGGATAAAATGAGATATTTAAGGTTTCAAAATACAAAATTAAGGTTTAAAAATTTATATGATCTATCGGGTCATCCCAAATTCGAAGGTCCCTAGCTCGAGTTATCGCATTTTATCAAAAATTTGAAGTTTAAAGGCTTAATGAATTTAAAGATGTCACGACCCAAACCGATGGGCCGCGACTGGTTCCCGAGTCCGACATGTTGAACACCCTTAAGCATGTGCTTAAGATATAAATATGAATAACATATGCGAGGGAAACCTGTCCAAAAGACATATATACAGATACATGCGTAAAATACAGTGGGGCGATCCGGCAAGGCTACTTACTATCCAACTATACATAACTGTCTACAGACCTCTAATGGAAATACAATTGTACAAAGACGGGACTGAGCCATGTCATACCCATATATCTATATACTAACATATCGTACCAAAATCAAAAGAAGCTCTGAATCAAGTGGAGCACGCCAACTCTAGCTGATCAACTATCCTAAGAAAGGGACCATTGATTTGACTACCTGCACCTGCGGGCATGAAACGAAGGCCCTGGGAAATAGGGCGTTAGTACGAATAATGTACTGAGTATGTAAGGCATGAAAATCAATACATAAAGACATAGATGAAACATGGAATAAAGAGATCCATCTGTAAATCTGAATAACTTAGTAAATTCTAAAACATTTATAATGTCATGCACCTGCATATAAATGTCATGCCATGCATAGGTATAGGCGTACGTAACATTGTCAAGCCACTGAGGGAATCCCATCATATTGTCTCGGCCACTGTGGGAAACATCATCAACATCTAAAGCAAACTACCAAGTCTGCTCATACTTTACTTGCTAACAATTTAGACACCGAGCTGCATAAGAAACTATATCATTCTTCATCCTCCTCCACCAATAATGTTGCCGCAAGTTCTGATACATCTTGGCGGCGCCCAGATGAATAGAATACCAGGAACTGTGGGCCTCCTCAAGAATAAACTCACGAAGTCCATCCACATTAGGCACACAAACACGACCCTGTATGCTCAAGACTCCACCATCTCCAACAGTAACCTGCTTTGCACCACCGTGCCGCACTGTGTCCCTAAGACCAACAAATAAGGGTCATCATACTGCCGATCTTTGATGCGCTCAAACAAAGAAGACGGAGCGACTATACAATCTAGAACACGCATGGGATCCAAAATATCCAACCTCACAAACTGGTTGGCCAAAGTCTGAATATCTGATGCAAGCGGCCTCTCACCTACTGGAATGTACGCAAGGCTGCCCATACTCGCTGTCTTTCTACTCAAAGCGTCAGCCACCATATTGGCCTTCCCGGGATGATACAAGATGGTGATATCATAGTATTTAAATAATTCCACCTCTTTCATTTCAAATTGAGTTCCTTTTGCTAGAACAAACACTGAAGGCTCGAATGATCCGTGAAAACCTCGCACGACATGCCGTAGAGATAATGCCTCCAAATCTTCAGTGCCTGAACAATGGTTGCCAACTCTAAGTCATGGACATGGTAATTATTATCATGAACCTTCAACTACCGCAACACATATGCAATCACCCCGCCCTCCTACATCAATAATGCTCCGAGCCCAACACAGGACGCATCATAATATACCGCATAAGATCCTGAACCAGTGGGCAACACACATAGTGGCGCTGTAGTCAAAGAAGTCTTGAGCTTCTGAAAGCGCGCCTTACATTCGTCTGACCATCTGAACGGGGCACTTTTCTAGGTCAACCTGGTCAACGGGGCTACTATAGATGAAAACCCCTCCACAAATCGACGGTAATAGCGATCCAAACCTAAGAAACTCCTAATCTCCGTGACTGAAGTGGGTCTAGTTTAGTTCTAAACTGCCTCGATCTTTTTAGAATCTACCTGAATGCCCTTTTCTGATACAACGTGCCCCAAGAAAGCGACTGAATCCAATAAAAACTCGCACTTTGAAAACCTTACATATACTTGGCTGTCTCTCAAAGTCTGAAGTACAATCCTACGATGCTGCTCATGCTTCTCTCAACAGCGGTAGTAGATTAAGATATCATAAGTAAACACAATCACAAAGGAGTCCAAATAAGGCTTGAACACTCGGTTCATCAAACCCATAAATGCTGCTAGGGCATTTGTCAACCCAAAGGACATCACTAGAAACTCATAATTCCTATACCGAGTCCAAAAATCCATCTTAGGGACATTGGATGCCATAATACTCAACTGATGGTAGCCAGATCTCAAATCAATCTTCGAAAATACCTTGGCACCCTGAAACTTGTCAAATAAGTCATCAATCCTTGTCTAAGGATACTTATTCTTGATGGTGACTTTATTCAACTGCCGATAATCTATGCACATACTCATCGATTCATCCTTCTTCTTCACGAACAAGACAAGCGCACACCAGGGCAAGACACTAGGTCTAATGAAGCCCTTATCAAGCAAATCTTGCAACTGTTCCTTCAATTCTTTTAACTCGGGTGGGGCCATGCGGTATGACGGAATGAAAATGGGATGAGTGCCCCTAGAAATCAATATCCCTATCGAGTGGCATCCACAGCAGGTCTGTAGGAAGCACCTCTAGAAACTCACAAACAACTAGTACTGAATTCATGGAAGGAACCTCTGCACTAGAATCATAAACATAAGCCAAATAATATAGACACTCCTTCTCAACCATATGCCGAGCCTTCACATATGAGATAAACCTGCTGGTAGAATGTCTAGGAGTCCCTCTCCACTCTAATCGAGGCAACCTCGGTAAGGCTAAGGCCACTATCTTAGCGTGACAATCCAACATAGCATGATAAAGTAACATCTAATCCATACCCAAGATAACATCAAAATCAATCATATCGAGAAGTAGAAGATCTACACTAGTCTCAATACTCCCAATGGTGACTACACATGAACGATAAACGCGGTCTACAATAATAGCATCTCACATATGTGTGGACACATACATAGGAGCACTCAAAAAATCACGAGGCACAACCAAATATTAAGAAAAATAGGATGAAACATAGGAGTAAGTAGAACCTGGGTCAAATAGAACTAAAGAACATCTACTACAAACTGAAACAGTACCTGTGATAATAGCGTCATATGACTCAGCCTCAAGCCTGGCTGGGAAAGCATAACATTAGGGTTGGGCCCCACCATTCTAAACTACGTCCCAGGGCCGGCCTCTAGCTGGCTGGCCTCCACCTCTAACGGCCTGACCTCCACCTCTAACAGTCTGGCCTCTACCTCTGGCTGCCTGACCCCTGCCTCTAGCTGGCTGGCCTCCACCTCTAACGGCCTGACCTCCACCTCTAACAGTCTGGCCTCTACCTCTGGCTGCCTGACCCCTGCCTCTAGCTGGCTGAACACGCGGTGCAGCAACTGGTGCCGGGACCATGGCACGAGAACCCTAATGCTGTGGCGTTACGCCCAATAATCTCGGATAGGTCCTCCTGATATGACCATAACAACCACACTCAAAACATCCATCTTGGTGTTGTGGTTGTAAAACTGAGACTCACCCGATCGGGTTGGATAACCATGGTAATAACTCTGAATACGAGGTGCACTGATAGGAGGTGGTGGTGCACTATAGGCTGGCTGAATAGAGTGAGGCACATAAGGACCATGACTCCCAGAAGCACTATGGGATTCCTGGAGCACTGAATGAAACGACCTGGGGGGATGGCCTCTACCAAAAGTACCCCTGCCTCCATATGAGGCACCCTAAACCCACTGGAATGACGAAGTCTCTTGTCATACCCTGACCTCACTATGAAAGAACCATCTCGACTCGCCTGGAGACATTGGAAGCTGCCTGAAAAGAAATCTCACTACCAATCTCCTTATCCATCTGCAATCTGATAGGCTGAGCAAGTCCCTCAATAAACCTCATCTCCCTCTCTCTCTTGGTAGGAAGTAGAAGATGAGCATGACGGGCCAAATCCACAAAATGGGTCCCATACTGAGTAACAGTCATACTGTCCTTCTGGAGACGCTCGAACTGACGACGATGCTCCTCTGTCAATGTGGTAGGGAGGAACTTCTCTAGGAAAATCTGAGAGAATTGGTCCCAAGTAAGAGCAGGTGACCCAGCTGGTCTGGTAAACAAATAAACCCTCCACCATTTCTTGGTGATATCTGAAATGCAGCAAAATCGACCCTATTGGTCTCCATTACACCCATGTTCCGTTGCACCTCATGAGAGCTATCAAGATACTCCTGGGGATCCTCTGAAGATTAACCACTGAAGTGAACTAGAAAGAGCTTAGTAAACTTTTCCAATCTCCATAAAGCCTCAGAAGACATAACTAACCCATCACCTGTCTGTGCCACAACAACCGACTGAACTACTACGACTGGATGAGCTGCTGGAGTCTGATACGGGGGAGACATTTTGCTTTGGAGTGTGGGTAGCAGGGGTCTGTTTTCCTCCTCTAGCCTGATAGACGGCTGGTCCCATGGGAAATACGCCAGTCTGGGCCACACTCCCCATAAGGCCCACCAAATAGACCAAAGTGTCCTGAAGTACTGGGGTGGCAATGAACCCTTCCGGAACCTGAGATGGCTGGGTAGGAACAGATTAGGATGGAACCTCCTCGTCAAACTCTACCTGATGCTCTAGTGCTAGTGGTGCTGCTCGGGCTCTGGGCTGAGCCCTGCCCCTGCCTCGGTCTCGGCCTGGGTCTCAACCCCTGCCCTTCGTAGGAGCTGCCACAGGGGCTCTGGCTGCTGCTCAGCTGAAGATGCGGTACGTGTTCTCACTATCTGCGAGAGAATAAGAGTAGAGGTGTTCAATTAGCATTGAGAGAACAAAACCGAACGACAGAGAAGAATGGAAGTGAAATTTGTTCCTAAACTTCATAGCCTCCGGAAGATAAGTACAGACGTCTCCGTACTGATCCTCCAGACCCTACTAAGCCCGCTCGTGAATTGTGAGACCTAGGAATCCTAGTTCTCTGATACCAACTTTTCACGACTCGAAATTCCCTCATTCGGGACTGTGATGGAGCCTAACATTTCACTTGCTAGGCAAGCCAACTTTGGAGAATCATTAAGCTAATATTTATTCAATTCAGCAAATAAAGTCAAATAAGCTAAAACGAAATCAAACGAGCATGGAATAATATAAATGCCATAATATTTGATACATATAGGATTTGGAGTCACAACTCACGAGGTATTATGACTTACTACAAACAGAGTTTGAAAGGAAATACACTATTCTGAAAGAAAAGAAACCGTAAAATAATGTGACTAGGAAGAGATTCTAGGGTCTGCGAACGCAAACAGATCTACCTTGAATCTCCTGTCGAGCAAATCCAACTGCTAACCTGATGATCAGCTCAGGCCGGTACCAAATCTGCACAAGAAGTGCAGAGTGTAGTATGAGTACAACCGACCCTATGTACTCTTTAAGTGCCGAGCCTAGCCTCGACGAAGTAGTGACGAGGCTAAGGCAGGTCACTCACACGTAAACCTCTACACAATATAATTAATATAGGCAGAAAAAGAAAATACAAAACGATATAAAGCAGTCAATTGAAAGTAATAGCTGCAGCTTCAGCGATAAGTGAGCGGCGTTCAGATACCAATACTTAAGAGCAAAAAAGAAATACTGTAAAACTATACAGCTAAGAGGAATATAAACACACAGGTTGTTGCAGCATGCAACCCGATCCCACCGAACGTCACATAATCCTCCCTTATTTCCTCGTAACAACATTAACAACATTGAGTATATATATAACTGTTGCGGCACGCAAACCGATCCGACCATATCACAATATCATAATCATAGTTCATCCTTATTTCACCAAAACAATCCACCCTCATTATATCTGTTCCAGCGTGTAAACAGTTCCCACCATACAATATAGATTCATCCTTATTCCACCTCATCATACCACCCTTATTTCACCTGTTGCGGCGTGCAACCCGATCCCACCATATTAATGTCAAGTACTCAATATGCACAATAAAACTTAAAATTCAAATCATAGAAAACCCTTCACAATCCCTAAACACCAAACTGAAACAAATAGGAAACCTTGCACAACATGATAAGCCGCATAAGTCATACTACATAGCGAGACCAATCCAGAATTTACAACTAGAAGGTACAAATAAACCAACTTGAGCAAATAGTAGGAGATCATGAAACTATGGAAAGATCTAATATCATAAACATGAGGAAACAATGACTAACAGGTAGAAATTAGGCATGGGAACACATTTAGAGCATATAAAAATTAAGACATGGAAAAAGATAATTTAAGAAAAATGGGAAAAAAAGGGAAAACAAATAATTCGGCGGCGCATAAGCACTTGTCACCTCGCATATACGCCGCTCACATGAAGTTCACATAACACATAATCCGAGGGTTCCTAATTCTCACAAGTTATGGTTAGACACAACACTTACCTAGCTCCAAAGACCACTCAATGCTCAACCACAACTTTGCCTCTCAAACAAGCCTCCGAACCAATGGAATCTAGCAGATTACCAACCAAACGATTCAAATTAAGCCTTAGGAACAACCCATGATTGCAAAGAATTCAATTTAGGCCATTTTTAAAAAAGTTAACAAAAGTCAACCCCCGAGCTCGCTTGGTCAAATCTCGATGTTCGGACCAAAACCCGATTACCCATTCACCTCCGATCCCGGTTATATAATTTATTTTGGAATCCAGCCTCAATTTGAGGTCTAAATTCAAATTTTACCTAATCCCTTTTTTCTACCCAAAACCCCCCAATTTTCACCATGAAAATACTAGATTTTAGGTTTAAAACTTGTGAAATATAATGAAAGATTGAAAGAAAATAGGTTACAATCACTTACTAATGATTTGGGGAAGAAAGGGTCTTGGAAAAATCGCCTCTAAGGTTCTAGGATTTGAAAACTTGAAGAATGAACCAAAAATCCAGTCTAAGTCAAGTTTTGATCAACTGCAGAGGTCGCATTTGCGACCTGGGGTTCGCAAATGCGAATCCCGCAAATGCGAAGAAGCTATAGCAATTGCGAAGCCATTGCATCTCCACATTCATCACATCTCTGCATTCATCGCATTTGCGATGAGAAGTTCACAAATGCAAACACTGTCTTTCCGCAATTGCGACCATTGATCGCATTTGCGATCACTGCCCTCACCAGACCCCCTTCACAAATGCAAAGAATTGTTCGCAAATGCGAACATAATATGGCCCAGCTACTCTTCGCAAATGCGATGAGTAGCTCGCAAATGTGAACCCATCAGAGGTCGCAAAATGCTAAGCTTGATCTCACAAATGCGAGATCAGAGGCTTGCACCAAAAGTGAAACACCAGCAACATTTCCTAAGTCAAATTTCACTCCGTAGCCTATCTGAAACTCACACGAGCCCTTGGGGATCTAAACCAACAATGCACATAACTCTAAAAATATCATACAGACTTGCTCGCGCGATCAAATCGTCAAAATAACACCTAGAATTACAATTTGAACACCAAATCAAATGAAATTTTCAAGAAAACTTTGAAAATTCTATTTTCACAGCCGGACGTCCGAATCACGTCAAATCAACTCCGTTTCTCACTAAATTTGACAGACAAGTCATCTATGTACTATTGGACCTATATCGGGCTCTGGAATCAAAATACACACCCGATATCCAAAACTCAAACATCGGTCAAACATTTCAAGTGCATTAAGACTTAAACTTTCAAATTTCTATAAAATGCGTTAACTCGTGCTAGGGACTTTCAATTAGATTTTGGGCATACACCCAAGTCCCAAATCACGGTACGAACCTATCGGGACTGTCAAAACACGAATCCAAGTCCGTTTGCTCAAAGCGTTGACCGAAGTCAACTCGAGTGGATTTTAAGATAAAATTTAATATTTTTCTCAATTTTTACATAAAAGCTTTCTGGAAAGATGTCCGTACTGCGCACATAATTCGAGCAAGGCTAAAACAAGATATAAGGCTTTGGATCACAGAATTAAATTTTAAAACATAGATGACTAATCGGGTCATCACAGACAAAAGTATTGCTTTTTAATTTGTCTATGAAGTGTAAGTTTTGTTATTAATTTTTTGTTCTTTTGAGTCAATGAAAAATATTGATAGGCCCTTTTCTTTCCGTTTAATCTTTTAATGTCTCTGAGTTTTGTTAATAATGTGATGTTATTTATTACGATTGAGTTTATCTTAATCTTATTGTAGTTAAATTGCTCTATGAAAACTCTAGATGTTGTAATACGTATATGTAAGTACTCCATTTATTGTATAAACAATTGAGGTGAATTGTTTAACTGACTTACAACCATATCTTCAGAAATTGCTTCTTTTGGTTAAAAAAATTTGTTTGAAAATTGAAAAACATAGTACAAAATAAAATTTTATTTTAAAAAACAAATAATTGACTGAAGAAACTTATTAAAAAAAGACCATATCTTCAAACAAACTTATTTCTTGTATATAATTTTCCTTAAGTTTAATTTTTGGCTCATCTATGTAAACAATTGACTGAAGATTTACGTGTGAAGCATATACATAGAGACTAGTATTATATAAAAAGGACGAAATCCCTTAGCAAAATGTTGTTCTTCTTTTTTACTCTTTAAAATTAAAGTTTATACTAGACAAAATAGTCATTTAGTTAATATTTATAAATATTTATTTAATTAATTCCCTAGTATTTATAATAATTTAATTATTTTCTTAATATCTAGGACTTTGAAATCAACTAAAACTTTAATTATTTGTAATTTTTTTCTTATTACTTATCAAAATTAATCACAACCCAACTTTGTATCTTAAACGTGCGTAAACATTATGACTCAGGTAGTAGTCACTTTTTTATTTTGGCATTTTACTTAAACATAGAGGGGTTTGAATTTTTACACTCTGACAAAGTGGTTAAAAATAATTAAATTTTAGAATTTATTACAATCATATATTTGTCAATATTTTTATCCTCTATAAATAGATTTTACATTGAATAAACTTTCTACTTTAACTATCATTCTAATATTTAATGTTTTAAAAATAAATAAATTCTCTATATTAAATGACATATTGATATTTTTATCCTTTGAACATAGAATTTTTGTTGGATAAAAATATAGTTATAGTTATGTCACGACCCAGAATCCCCATCTTCGGAATCGTGATGGCGCATCACATTTCACTTGCTAGGCAAGCCAACGTTAGAACAATTTACCACTTTCAACAGTTTAAATTAAGTGATAAGAAAGAAACTGAAATAACTGTAAGAACCCAAAGTAAAAATGCGAAAGTAATAACAATTGAAATAATTAATACAACTCTGGACCCGGTATCACAAGTGCACGAGCTACTAGAATAGTACAATAAGGGTATGAATAAAACATAAGCTGTCTGATGGAAAATACACAGCTAATAAAAAGGGAAAGTAACTCTAGGAGTTACGGATGCTGAGCAGTTGTATCTCAAGTCTCTGCAACTGGCCAACCCAACACGCTAATACCCACCGCCGGGACCGACTCTGAAATTTGCACAAAAAGTGCAGAGTGTAGTGATCACGCTCAACTATGTCTTATAAAAGATTAAGCGGTCGTTGCAATTATAACCTGGGGTATTAAGCCCAGAGTCGATCCCACATGGACTTCATGTATCAACCAAGTCTTTAGAATACACAACTGATACTCCGTCAATTCTCTTAAGACTTTTTTTT